>JACEGR010002701.1:0-121808 GCA_014170235.1 Listronotus bonariensis | reverse complement strand
ACCGCCACATAATTCCAGAATTGTTACAAATTTTTTGGATCAAGAATTTGGCGACAACTGGATGGGCAATCAAGGTCCAGTCCATTGGCCAGCCAGGTCACCAGACCTGACCCCGATGGATTTTTTTTATGGAGCAAGATAAAGGATTTAACATTTCGCCAGAACCATGATTCAAGACAGGAACTGGAAGCAGCTTTACTCGAAGCATTTAATTCCCTCTCCAATATTGAAATAATAAATGCAGCAAGGCAGAGCACACGGTTCAGATGTCAGATGTGCGTACGTGAAAACGGCAGGCAATTTGAACATTTATTATAAGTAAGTAAATTAGTAGGTTTGTTTTAAAAAAATGTTTTTAATAAACATGTTTCCTCCTTTCGTGGCCTACTTTCTACCCAATATAAATAATTAAAAACATAAAAAGCCATTTATCTCAGAAACGGCTGAAAATAAATACAAAGTGTGATACATTTTTGAAACGGCAATTTTTGCTGTGAAAATGTTTTTACAGAACTAAAAAATCTTTATAAATAAAAAAGTTATGAAGGAATAAAGAAAATACCAGAAATTGAAAAACACCCTGTAGCGAGTAAACGACGCAAGATAGCGAATTGCGGTTTTCACCAGTAAGTTTGGCTTGAAATTTGAGCAACGCAAACGGGGGTCAGTTTTTGTGTAAAACATACAGGAACATGAGTTTCCTATTAAAAGCGTTGAATTTGGCCCACCCTGTACAGACATAATTTACTGACCCAAAATATATCTCCTATGTCTAGGTATTATTTATTATAAGTTACCTCAATGTCAATTCCTAATTCCTTAGTCAGTCACACATACTTTAACATATTAATTAATAGTTATATAATAGACCCATACATTGGAAATGGTAAGAGGAGATACAAAGTTGATAAATGGGAACAACGTTTAAGTTTTATGTGCCTAATAATATGCTGTTTAGAAACTTTTATTTTTTTGCTCAAATACAAAACAACTTAAAAAGCTTTTGCACGACTATGCGCAAATTAATGATCAAATCATCATACAGCCAATTCATCAACTCATTTATTTGTTTCCAAGGCTTTGTGTAAGTAAATCATTTGATTATTTATTATTGTGCAGTTTTAAATTAATACTTTTTTACTAAACGAATGTATTATTTAAAATGTTGAGGCTACTACTTTTACCGAATAATTCAAAATAAAATTGGCTTTGAAATTTCAATATTAAAATATCAGTACCGTATTTAAAAATGTAAGTGATACTGAAGGGATTTTGTTAAGTTCGGCTTGGTTTATTAAAGCAATTTATTAACTTAAAATGCAGTTAATTATTTTTATCAAAAGCAAGTAGAGGTCCGTATTAAGATTAAACCCCAATGTGTGATACATAATTGAATTTGTATTAAAATCGGCTTTTAAATTTTTGTATAAGAATACTGGGTGCCCGCGAGATCACTTTCGGGCAGCCATTTTTTTATTTCTTTATCGATACTGACGAAAGTCGGTGGGATTGTTAGACTAACGAAATTTATTTTTAGGTGTATATGATAGGTTTTTACGACTTCCGGTTTTATCGGAAATGACTAAAACTTTTGATTTTTAAATGGAATACACTGTATTTTTTTGTTTTTCGGATTCTTCAGATTACTTTTAGTCGAAATACAATATTTTTAAAACAAATTTTGGTCAAATTTTATTTTTTAAATTAAATTTTTACTTGTTATCCAGAGTGCCATGATCATTCTAAAATCACTCGTCATACTTTACTTACTTGCAACGATGTAAAACACCTCAACACTTTACTTCATCTTTTAAAAAACAACATTTATTTTGTAGGAAAATGATCTTTTTGATAGTTGCCATGAAAACAGAAACTAATAGAATATGTTGTAAGAACTAATGTTTTTATTTTTTAAACTTTTAACGGAACACAAGCAATTGTTTTTACAACATTTTCTATTAGTTTCTGTTTTTATGGAAACTTTGATAAATACGACGTACGCCATTTAGTATCAAAAGATCATTTTCCTACATAATAAAAGTTATTTTTAAAAGAAGATGAAGTAAAGTGTCGTAGTGTTTTACATCGTTGGATTCGCTTTGAAATACTGCATTTAGAAATATTATGAAAGTGATATGATCCTATTTTGGTTTTTGTATAGGGTAAAAAAACTAAAAAATGAAGTTTAGAGCCCTCTAGTAAAAAAGTTTATAAAGAAAAAATCAATTTCGTATTTTTCTGAAAGTAAGTAAAGTATAAATAGTGATTTTAGAATGGTCATGGTACCCTGGATGAAAAATACAAATTTAATTAAAAATAAAATTTGACCAAAATTTGTTTTAAAAATATAGTATTTTGACCTAAAATGGACCCAGGATCCAAAAAACAAAAAAAAATACAGGGTGTCCCATTTAAAAACAAAAGTTTCAGTCATTTGAAACCGGAAGTCGTAAAAGCCTAAAAATACATTTCTTTTGTCTAACAACCCCACCGAGTTTCGTCAGTATCGATAAAGAAATAAAAAAATTACAGCCGGAAAGTGACCTGGTGGGCACCCGGTATAAGGACTCTATTTAAAAAAATAAAGTTGATGATGGTCCCACGAAAACGAAACGTATTTTAAATAAAATTCTTCCATTGGATAGAGCAGAAAAAGTACCAATGCAAAAGTGGAATTTATTTTTAAATCCTATTATAAATAAGACCAGAAAAAGAACAAATATTCGTTTTTTTTTCCGAAAATACTCGGAATTTTTAAACTTTTTAAATAGCATAGTATTAGGCACATAAAACCTCAACTTTATTGCCATTTACCCAACTTTGTATATTATTTCCAGGATGTCCATACTGGCTCTCCTTATCTTGGACATGTTGTATAGCATTTTAACTTTATTAAGCAATTTATTACAGAGATCACTAAAGTGCAACAGATGGGAAGGCCGCTGCCGAAAGAATTCAAATTTGTAGACATATACCGAGAAAAACCAATTAAAGTGTCTGTGAAAGTTTTAGTCCCAGTTAGGGAACATCCTAAGGTACGGTAAAAATATTTTTTAATAAGTACAAAATGGCATTGCTACTATGTACTTTTATGCACGCCAATTTTTTTTTCTTAGATTAAGCTATTTTTAGGCAAAATGTAGCTTTATAAATGTAACTGATTAAAGATTTTTATATGTTTGACTAAAAGTATGTACTAAGTAAACTACTCAATATATTTTGCTGTTGCATGAATAATTTACATGAACTAATACATTATTATTTTTTAATGAAACTTTAAACTTCTTTTTAAAAAATATATATTTTTATAACCCAAAGGGGTCTTTTGTTGTCTAAAGGTTCATTTTTTTGAATATTAATTATCAGAAAATTTCATTTATGTTACTGTTAATATTGTAAATAATTACGTAAGTAATAAAATAATTTTTTCTTTTATAACACCAAGATTGCACGTTCGGAAAAATAAAAAGGTACACAGGCAATGCGTAAAAAGAAGACGGCCTAACGCATGTAGAACATTATCAGGTAGAGGTTAGACAAAGAATGTCGACATGTAGACAAGATGACTCATCATTCCTGCTTTGTTTGCTTTACTGTCTTATATACCTTTTAATTTAACTGAACGTCTATATTATGTAAGTTTTGTTTGACTAATTTATCTGAAACCAACGTTATCTTGCCATAATTTAGGTTTTTCTAGTTAGTAAGCTTGGGTACATACAGCATTCTATTAATACGATGTTTACAATTTCTATTTGTGTTAAATCTTAAGCTTGGTTTTATCACATTCCTATTTTTAATTAAAAAGTAAAAATATTTTTCCTCCGGCTATCGTTGTATGGTAAGGGTTAACTCTCGGGTTAACTTTTGTTTTTGCAGCAAAGTAAACTTTATTTTAAACAAGGAATCACCTCCTCGCATTTCTTTTAAAAGACCCTCTTTAATATCTATTCTTCTTCTAAGGTTATACCTATTAATTAAAGTTAAACATAAAACTTTTTTTTTAGAAATATACTATATTTTCATAAAAGATCACTACTCAGTCAGGTTTAAAATATATGTCATGATGTCATTAATTTAATTTGACACTGCCACTTGTGATTGACTAAAAATGTGTGTGCATCATGTTGTACTGTTGTGTTCAATTTTACGAAATATTTATCGAATAAAGAACCTTTTTTTAATAATAATAATAATAATAATCTTTATTTCAAATTATGATTACATTGCAATACCCAAAATGAAATGACGTCAGTAAAGATGCATACAGCATCAAAAAAAACTTACAAATTTGGACAAAATACTCTTAAGCTATACGGTTCTAAATGTATTAACATTTTTTAAGTTCAGTTTTAAATTTTTTTATTGACACTATTTTTTTGAGTCTTTCTGGCAAAATCATTAAATAACTTTACGCACATATAATGAGGACATTTTTCAGTAAGTGCTAACATGTGTGTGGGATACATGAAATCTGACATTCTTGTACTATAATTATGGTTTGTCTTAAGGTTAAAATAAAATTTGTTTTCAAAGAGGAACATTACACATTCATAAATATACACAGCATATACAGTCATTATACCTAGGTTTCTGAAAACAGTTCTACAACTTTGCAGATAGTCCAACTTTTTAATTATTCTCACTAACTGCTTTTGAATAACAAAAACACTTTGTACCGTACTGTCCATTCCCTAAAAGATAATAACATATTTTAAAACAGATTCAAAATTGGCAAAATACAACACTCTGAGGGTACTTTCATTCATATATTTGCCAACGACTCGAATCCCATAATAAATTGAGTTTAACTTTTTGCTCAAGTTACTTATATGACATTTCCAATCAAAATGTTCAATTATATTCACGCCTAAAAACTTTGCATTTTCCAAAAATTCAGCAGGCTTGTCTGATTCCTAATCTAATTCTATGTGGACTGGTTTCCTTACATTGGATTGTTTTGTTCTGAAAAGAAATATATTTGTTTTTGCTTTATTTATTATTAACCTATTTTTAGTAAACCACTCTGTAACTAGATCAAAAAATATTTTGCTTTTAAAAGTAAATCTCCCATTTTTTTATTGCTAATAATTAAATTTGTTTCATCTGCATATGTTACCAGATGTTGACAAGAGGAGTTTATTAAGAGATTTAAATCGTCAACAAATATTATGAATAACTATGGACCCAATATACTACCCTGCGCTATTCCTACATTATTTGATAACTCTTTGGATTTACAAGATTTTCCTTTTTTAATTATATTTACTATTTGTCTTCTATCATTTAAATATGTAGTGAGCCATTGTTTTGCATAAGGGCAATTTTTAAGTTTTCCGGAAACACTTCAAAGCTAAAAGAACTATTTATTTTGTGACATAAAATATTTTGCAACCCCTTGACCGCTAATGTTGCGAACCTTACAATGCTTGTAGGAATTTCAACAATACCACTACTAGATTTATTTTTTAATTTTTGTGCTATTTCCGTAAGTTCTTTTGGCGTTACCGGATACAAAAACATGGATCTTTTATTTTCATTGATTAAGCACTCAAAAGGAATATTCACTAAATTATTCAATAGTTTAGGAACAATTGAAAGCAGATACTCATTATATTTATTAGCCAGATGTTCTGGATCACCATCTACTTTAAAGTCAAAAATATTGGACTTTGTTCCATTTACTTCTTTACAAATGGCCCACATGCATTTTGTTTTATTGTCAGAGTGTTTAACCCGATTTTCATATTTTTTTTGCACGAGATTTAATTAATAATTTATCATAAATCTTTTTTCATAACTATACAATATTTATAGCCTTGTTGGTTATGCCTAGAAAGAGTTGGTAAAATATCAAACCTACGTTTACATTCTGCAAGTTCTGCGCTATTATATAATTTAGTTTTTTGCTTTTTACCCACTAGTTTTTGAGAAAAACTTTGGTTGAATAAAATTTTAAAAGTATTCATCATATTAAATTGTAGTATCTGCTTTTTTTGTAAAACTCCTAATCCAAATGAAGGCTTCTTTAACGTTCCTGGTTACCTATATAAATATTATGCTAGCAGTTCTATACTTTGGGCACTTTAAATTGAGAAAAATTACCTGAACGATGTAGTTTATTTGTTAAAAAGTCAGTAACCATAGTTACTTGTGTTATATTTCTCAATATAAAATGACCCGTTTATAGTCTGTTATGTATCATTTATTTTTGTTTTACAGATGTAAAATGTGCCATCAACTGATTAACGTTTTTTTTTTTTTAGTTTAATTTTGTAGGAAAATTGTTGGGACCAAAAGGAAATTCATTAAAACGTTTACAAGAAGAAACTATGTGTAAGATGGCTGTACTAGGTAGAGGATCTATGAAAGATAGAGCAAAAGAAGAGGAATTAAGAGCATCCTTAGA
The DNA here is from genome assembly GCA_014170235.1 of Listronotus bonariensis. Classification (NCBI taxonomy): domain Eukaryota; kingdom Metazoa; phylum Arthropoda; class Insecta; order Coleoptera; family Curculionidae; genus Listronotus; species Listronotus bonariensis. The sequence continues at coordinate 115,399 of JACEGR010002701.1, read as the reverse complement.
TCCCAAATATGCTCATTTAACTGATGATCTTCACGTTGAAATTTCTGCTCTAGGTCAGTTTTTTTAACATTGATTTATGTACATAACCAAACTGAAAAAAGACCTGGCATGGCTATAATTGGCCGCTAAATAACAATAACAATTGATAGTTGCAAGGGTTATTTTTTAGACCTGTTTATTGGAATAAATAATACGTCTTATTGTATCATAAAACAATATACATATATGTATAGTCAAACTGCTTTAAACAATGTATTGTATTAAAAATGATGTTTGTGTGTTATTATAGGCAGAAAACAAATCATGTTACTTCATAGAAATTTAGTAAATTATAGTTTGTTCTTTTAAGTTTCTGGTTTATAAATTGAAGAAAATATGTTGATAATTTCTGTTCTTCTCCTTTAAGCATTATAAGTAGCTTATATTGTGGTTTCTGGTAAATATTATAGGTCCACCTGCTGAGGCCCATGCTAGAGTAGCATTTGCATTAGCTGAAGTAAGAAAATATCTTATACCTGATAACAATGACACCATTAGACAGCAGCAAATGAGGGAAATGGAAATTATGACTGGAGGGCCTCCTGCCGGAGATGTAGACATTCCCTCAAGGAGGTCGATTCTAAGAAGTAAGTATTTATTTAGTAATCTCAGGTTGTATTTTTTTTGTCAGACCCAAAATGTAAATACTTGTTCTCATAATTAAATTGAAGATAAAACAAATTACAATAAAGGAAATATGCTCAGGTAAAGTTAATTAAGAATTTTGTTATTGTTTTGGCGTTCCATAATCTTTTTCTAGAATCTGTTCCTAACATTGAAATAACTATATTTTTTAAAATCATTTCCATTTATTTTGTTTTATGGATTCCTAATTAAAATAACTTTATGAGGGTGGATTTAATATACCGGGTGATGCATCGCCGGGCGGGACATAGGAAATCCCATATAATTTTTAATGGGGTCAATTATTGGCTCCCTAATTATTTTAGAGAAAAATTCTATTGAAATTTATTGAAGGGCATGCAAATTTACGTCCATGGTAAAAACTTTAGATTTTTCGGTTAACCCGTTTGCTAGTTAGATGCTAATATATTTTAAAAATTGTTACAGTATTATCGCCTCATATTTATGAACAACAATAAAAATACCAGTTAGCGTGACATAACGTTGCCATTTTGAAATTTAGTGCTTTATCATTATCAAAAAATCGTACAGTGAAAAGATTAAAGTTGTATTTATACAAACGAATTATGTTTATAACTCATGGTAAATATTTTCGCTCTACGATTTTTTGATAATAATAAAGCACTAAATTTCAAAATGGCAACGTTATGTCATGCTAACTGGTATTTTTATTGTTGATCATAAATATGAGGCGATAATACTGTAACAATTTTTAAAATATATTAGCATCTAACTAGCAACGGGTTAACCGAAAAATCTAAAGTTTTTACCATGGACGTAGATTTGCATGCCCTTCAATAAACTTCAATAGAATTTTTCTCTAAAATAATTAGGAGAGCCAATAATTGACCCCATTAAAAATTACTGGATTTCCTATGTCCCGCCCGGTGATGCACCGGTATATTTACTGTAATGTACTGTTGTCGAGAGGATAAATGAGGAGTTTGTTATTAAAGAGTCATTGTTAAAGACCGGAATGTACCTTTAAAAGCAAGTCCTAATGACACCTTCAAAAATCTTTTTGTCATAAACATTGTCCTTTTGGGAACACTGGTGTGAAAGCAGTTGCATTCCTATTAATTTAAAACCAAGCATAAATCTAATTCTAATTCAAAATATACCCTTTTCTAAAAAAATATATCTTTAGAAAAAGGCAAGCAAAATTTAACAGTAAAGGTCTTGATCAAATGTTATAGGACTATAATAGCGAGAGTAATTAAATATCATAATAATTAAAATATTAGATCACTTTGATGTTATTAACCAAGATTTAAAAAAAAACCCAACAGGTTCAATAGCCCTACATAACCAAAAAACAAAAATTTACATATTGAATAGTTTTTGTTTGATTCTTTTTACGTGAAGCTTTTTTTGTTCGTTTTATTGTTTATGCAGTGACATTTAACCGGAACAAATATTTTCATTTTAAAATGTTACATTTACATTTTACAGACCCGCTGGTTTGTTATAGTTATTAAAAACTGTTAATGCATAATGTTAAAACTGGACGAACATATATTTTGTTACTCAAATTCTTTAACTTTATATTTTGACATGAAATTTAATTCCATACAACATTTAAGATAGGTTTACACTTGGCAAGTGTAGACTTGTCACGCCACTAAACTTGTCACGTGTAGACCAAAGGCAAGTGCACTTGCTACTTGCCGGCAAGCGCTTGCCAAAAGTTGACGGACCGGCTAGTTTACTTGCCGCTACGCCGACTTTTGTTCGTACTTTACAAGTGTAGACGTGTCGGGAAAGTAATTTTTATTTGCAGACAAGTAAAATTTACAATGAATAAGTGGGATGGAAATCAAATTATTTCATTTTTAAACATTTACGAAAAATATGAACTATTGTGAAATATAAGGTCAAACGACCACATAAATAACTTTATCCAACACTTACATATAATATCTACATAATTGATCAGATTTTAAGGATATAAAGTGTACTATAAGTCACTAGTGAGCTAAAGTACCCTTTAGCTCACTAGTGAATTATAGACAATACAAAATTTTGTTGCTGGTGTTGACAATGACAAGTAACAAATAATGGATGACGTTTTCAAATTATTTTCGATATTAAAAACGATTTATACGAAAGTGTTGATTGTTATTTTTAAAAGTATTAACATGTTATATACTAAGATAATTTTTAAGTGAAACTATTATACTTTTTTCCCATAGAAATAAATAATTGATGTTTAATTTATAAGTACAGAACAGGGTTCTGTTTTTTTTTATTTCTCTTCATGTTTAAATTCAATTTTTACATGATTAAAATTTTACAATGATTTTAGCTGCTATACCTAGATCGTCAGCACCGATGAGAACTGCAACAAGAACTCCGGTTTTTCAAGCCGCTCTGTGATGCCAGCTAAAACAAAAATATTATCTATACTGGATAGAGCGAGGATTGCAATGGAGGAGAGTTACGGCTATGAGGATAGTTTATATGAAGCGCCAGCTTATGAACCTCCGAGCTATTTGCCCCCACCTCCTCCTTCATCAAGTTCCAAATCCAAATATTATCCTGCATATGATTATGAACCAGAATTTTTCAGAGAGAGTTCTCTTTCTTATCGTAAGTATATATTTTTTTATGCTTATATGATAAAACATTAACCAGATTAGGGCATGTTTATGCCAGCATACAAACAATAGTATGGTGTAAGATTTTACCCATTTGGAATTAGTAGTACCAATATACACTAGTGGAAAAAATTAAGGGATACAAAAACTCAATATTTGACGTTTTTCAAATGGTTGTATTTGGCCTAAAAATTATCGTACTGAAATTTTAAAACAAGCATTTTTAAGCTTAAAGTTTCTAGTTTTAAGATCTTATGATAAAAAAATCAAGCAACGTGTACCGCGGAATCCTAATAAATACCGAATTTATGAATCGGATATCTTGTTTATTCATTTTTAATTTGCTTTTAAGTTTGATATGACCACTTCTCACTGAGATATCGAACTTTAAATGAAAAAGGTTATTTTTGTCAAGATCAATATTTCAGAAACCGCTGATCCGCGCCGCAAAAGAGGTTTTGTGGCTTACGAGATAATCAGGCGCTAAATTGAAAATATCGAGAAAACCCGTAATGTTAAGTGTGCCTTTTACACACAGAATATGCCTCCAAAACCCCATGAAGTTTCGATTTAATTCACCAGCTGTTTTTTTTTGTATTATTTGATTGAACTTTTGAAAAAGAAAAACTTTTGAAAAGAATTAATGGATCACGACTTTAAATGATTATAATCTTTAACACAGTGCAACAAAAAGATTTATATTTATTTGTATTAATAAAAGTGTTTTTTTATTTTTTCAATGACTCCAATTTTTTTTTTTAATTTTTGATTTATTAACCAGAAATTTAATGACTTTTGTCAATAAATGTGCATACAAAAACCTAAAAACATTTGTTTAAATTATGTTAAAAGATTATGCTCATTAAAACTAAAAAATCGTTTTCCTTTAATTGCTTTTCAAAAATTCGATCGACAGCTCGATGGATTGAATCGCAACTTGGTGGGTTTTTTCTAGGCATATTAAACTGTAAGGCAAGGCGCAAATTGAGACACGTATAGCGGTTGCGATGCGACGCAGCACAGCACGTACATTTGTAACTTATGAAAGTAACTTATACAGCGCAAATTGACTAGCGACACGTCTACTTGAAAAGACTGCTGATTTTTGTGACAGTTAACACAGTTTAAACAAAATATTTGGCTTTTCTCCAGAATAAAATAAAAAAGTTTAATACATTTACTACCTACCTGGACCTACTGGACCAATGATTGCGTCTCAAAAATGTGGTAAATAATTTACCAAAAATGTAGTAAACAGTTTACCAAAAACTTACAAACTTGCTAAAAATATGAAATTTTGTTTAAATAAAATGTCTGATGGACAGTCTACAGTTTGACATTACTTTTGAAAAAATGATACAAATATTAGGTATTTTAACCAGGTAAAATGAATAGTAAAAATGTTTAGCCATATAAAGTATTTTATGATTTATTCGTTTTCTAGGAGATAACGTTTAAACAAAATATTATTTGGCTTTTCTCCAGAATAAAATAAAAAAAGGTTTATTAAACATATTAAGAAAATTAAAACTTTTATATACTATGAAGAACTATTTTGTCCTTGAACAATATAAGAAAAAGTTAAGATTACTTTAAAAGAAGTAAAGTAATGAAATATTTAATAAAAAGTTACCTGCGACACAACGGTTCATTAGCTCTCGGTTGAAATTATTTTAATCTAATAATTCAGTTCGAATTTTTTTTGCAAGTTCTTAGATTAAGAAAAAAACGAGAAAATATCGAAAAAAATCTTTTCGGTATTCATTAGGATAACGCAGTATACATTGCTTGAAATTTTTTTCATTGACTCCAAAACAAGAACCTTTAAGTTTTTAAAGGCTGGTTTTAAAATTTCAGTATGATCCTTTTTAGCGAAAAACCTCAAGGAGCTTCAATGTTCAAAATAATTGGTAGCTTGTTGTATAAACGGTAAGTCAAAAGTTAACTATTAGGTAGTTATCGCAGTAAAAAGATGGCGGAAATGTAACAAATAGTATTGCTATTATTATTTTTTTATCTAAAAATAACAAATATTTTATTTAACTACTAAATTATGTCAAAAAAGAAATATATTATGAACATACTAAAAAGTGACAGCAGAAACTAGATTCCTAAAATAAGTTTTCCAGTCCTGGCACGTAATAATTTATATTTTATTTTCCATTTTAAATGCTAAATAAACTAGACCCTAATTTTTTTAAGTCATTATGTAAGTTTTTCTTTAAACTTAGTTAGCAAGACGAATAGGAGTAGTCCATTTCAACCCCTTTCACAAGTTCTAAAAACGTGTAGTCTTTTTATAAAACTGATATTTCCATAACTCATAAAATTTAATTACTCTATTTATTTAGTTTTTAGGATAGAAAATAAAAATGCCAGCTTTTTTCCATGATATTTTTCTAATGGTTGATTTTAAACCTACATTTATACAACAACTTACATTTTATTTTAAACAAGGACTCACTACGCTAAGCGAAAAGTCAGATGTTGGTTATGAAATGAAGTAGTTTTAATTATTATTATTAACAAAAAGTACCTATACCCAAGAAAAATAAAAAATAATCAAAATCATAAACTCAAAAAATAAGCTTTTTCATGTTAATCATATGGGAAAATAAAATTTCATGCGGGACCTCTTAACAATAATATTAAGGGCTGTGGCTTACGGGATTTTATTTATTCAGTCTAAAACACACGCTTGATAGACAAAAATTGTATAAAAATATTATGTAAACGTGAAAAATAGATAAGTCCCGCGTTCACGTGCGTTATTAAAAAATTAAATATGGTGGGTGCTTTTGATGAAAACATCGTCAAGAGTGTAATTTTGCCAACCTGCTGCCCAAACAGGTAGAACAAACTAAAATAATGTTAATCAAGAAAAATCATAAATAATTTAAAATAAAAAATAAATTTAATTATCTGCTTTTTACCTGCTCTTCGTTTTGAATCAGTTGGAACATTGATCTATCTGCAAATAATTAAAGTTAAAAAATATATCATTTTAATTTGTTGAATATGGTAGAAATAAAATGACTTATAAAAGGTTATATAAATTATTAAGTGATCAAAATAATGATTTTTCGTTAACACTAGTACACATCTTTAATGTAATATAATATCAGTGTAAAAGATGGAAACAAAAGTAAGATTAAACTAGAGTGGCAAAACAAAACTAATATGTAAAAAAGAAAAAAACGACAAAAAACAGTCTTGAAATAAAAGCAGTGTGAAGTGAAAATAATTAATATATCGGGTGAAAACCATAATAAAAACTAAAAATATTTATAAAACATAACTAATTTATAAATAATTGTGTACAGCTGAATCCTCGTCATCTTCAACCCGCTGGACTAAATCTAAGTCAAGCGGCTCATCTAGCGTTCGCCTGCACAGCGAAAGTCGCTACAGAACATCACCATATCGTCGTCCGTCGAAATAAATTAAGCTACTTTTAATTCAAAGTAGCTCTAACATACTCAGTTTTAATGTTTATTTACAAACAGCCATATTTATGATGTCTAAATAAAAGTTTACGTTAATTGCAATTGTATCGTTAATATAGATTTATAAAAACATCACCTGTTTTATAACAAAAAATGTATGTGACAAATACCTTTATTGCTCTAACTCAGAATACCAAAGGGACAAAAAAATGACTATGTTACAGACTGTCTTGTTTTTAGTTAAATTAGAAAAAGTAATAAAAGTATTTTAATCACAGTATTAAAAGAAATCAGTTTCCTTACACATTTTACAATCACACACATATGGACGAAACTATACTTGTATTTTTTTTTAATTTTTAACATTTCGAATATTTTAAAATTTTTGCTGTATCTGAATTGCTAAAAACTTAAATAAAAATTGCCCCATGATATACAGGGTAGTACAAAATCGTAAAAATATTACTTTAAAAAATTTTAAAATAAAACGGAAAAATATAGTATTTTTGAAAGTAATAGATTGTAAAAAGTACTAAAAACGCTCAATAAATTTGTTTTCTATCGCTTTTAATTACTGGTGAAAGTTATGTGTTAAAAAAAATACTTCCTATTTATAAATAATTTATTTTACTTATTATATGTGAACATTATAAAGATAAATTAAACTTTATGTGAGTAGTATCCCAACAAGTAAAGATTTATTGAAGAAAACACATCTTCCTTATTTTTATGTCCATCTTAGGGATTGGAATTTTTAAGAAATTTTAGAAACACTATAGCTGCTTGATTAAAAAACAAGGCTTGCCAAAGGTTTTTTTTTACAATTTTGTATAAAACAAAAAAGAAATTCAATTGTTGCCTATTCTCACAATTTTTATATTTTTATAATCCTTTTCAACATGTGTGCAGTATGTGATTGGGAAAAGAAAAAATGTTATTATAAAACAGGTGAAATATTGTCAGTATCTTTTCAAATGTCCAATTAGTATAGAAATAACCAAAGCTAGTCATAAACTACGAATATTAAAACGTTTATAGGATTTTAAAAACGGCCTTTTAATATTTAAAATTATACAAAAAGTTCAGACCAGACAATTTTAATTTTTAGTAGTCAACTTGTTAAAACATACACCAAAAGCGTAAATTTTAGGTTTTTTATAATAAAATAACCATTTATTATTATATTTTTAAAGATTTTATGTGGGATTTTGACTACGATTTTTACAAAATTTAAAGTGAGGTTATAAATTTTTCTCTGTTGAATGGGAATAATTTTGCTAGCTTTTAACCTGAAATAGTGTAGTTAGGCAAATACCAATAGGAGTTGTTGATGTTAACAAAATTAACTGAGTTATTAAAAGTGGAAATATTTCTTTTGTGTCACAATAATACACGAAATCAAAAATGTCCGTTTATGGACAGTTAAGAGAAGACACCTTTCTTTTTTATGTTATTCACCAGGAACCCTCTCCTCAGGCCGGTTTCGCCTGGCTCACAGAATTCAATAGAGCTGTATCGATGTCATGGTGAATAACAGAGAAACCAAGGGTCCTCTTACAGCAGCGGCCAAAAGTAGAGAAACTTTTGATTTAAAAAAAATAAATTAATTATCATTATGTAGTTTGTGTAATACATTAATGCATTTTTATAATTAAATAGACATTGTGTTAAAATTACCTTTAATAAATAACAATAATAATAATAATATTTTAATTAATTAACGCCCAAAAGTAAAAAAAAATACAAAATACTGTATATAGGTACTCCAAATTAGATCAATATTTGGTAGCAAAACCATTGTTTTTAATAACTTCTGCACATCTTTGTGGCATTGACTCCAATAAATGTCTGATTGTTTTCAGTGAAATTTTTGCCATGCTTGGTATAAAACGTTTACCTCCAATTGTTGCCATAAATTCTCTGTAGGATTTAGGTCGAGACTTTAAGCAGGCCACACTAAAACGCTAAGTTACTCATCCAGAAAAAATCTTTAATAACTTTTGGAGTATGTTTAGAATCATTATCCCGTTGAAATTTCCACATTTATGGAGGATTTTCTTTAGCATATGGTAGCATATGAGTTTTAAGGATATATAAATATCTATCCATAATCCGTTCAACTATTACTAGCGGACCCACACCGTGCCCTGAAAAAGAGCCCCAAACCATGACACTACCTCCATTATGTCTTATTGTCAGTGTAGCTTACTTTGGACTGAATCTTTGATGTGGTGAACGCCTTACATGCTTCCATCAGAGCCAAACAAATTACACTTACTTTTATTCGACCAAAGTTTATTTTTCCATTGGTTATAAGTTTACGTCAAATAAATGTTTTTTGTCGGTCATCTGGCGTTAAGGTTTCCTTTACATAAGCGTCGGCGAATGGAACGAACAGACAGTGAGGATTTCTTTTAGAACACCTTCTATTATTCTATTATCTGATTTAGTGAATTTTCTGGGTATTCCGGACCCGGGCTTAATCGACACACTCCCCGTTTTTTATACATTCTTTTTTTGTTTTGATACAACACTTTCCTTTAGGTTTAATTCCTTTGCAATTTGATTTTGTTCTAGTCCATCTTTGTATTTATTTATTACTAGTTCTTTTATTTGTTCAGACAAATGAATACCTCGTGGCATTTTACCCAAATAATACTAATTCACGACTAAAATATTAATCTTATAAACCCAGAACCCAATAGTTTTTACATAACATTAAAAAGTTTTTCTACTTATGGCCGCAAAAATAAAACATATTTCTTGATTAAGCATTAAACTTTAAGTTAGAAAAATAAAAAGTTTTTCTACATTTGGCCCCTACTATTTATGGCCAACGTCGTTTCCCTACGGTAAGATATAAAGTAGGAAGAGAGTCCTTGGTGCATAACATAAAAAAGCAGGTTGTCTTCTACTGTGTCATAAAGGGAGATTTTAACTTCGTCAAATTGACATAGTTTAAAAATAATTTTAATTATCCTAGCCAGATATGGGCAATTCTTGAAGGCCAACTATTTTTAATATCGAAAATGATTAAAAAAATATTAATTACTAACCGAAATTAAAGCTTTTTAAAGTTGCCTCTCGAGATGATAAATTATTCTTAGATTATTTTTAATTCGATAACTTAGTTTAAAAATTGCAACATGTTAGATTATGCTCAACATTGTTGGAAAATCTATAATTATATTGGGTAAATAAGGAACTGTCTTGCACAACTATTTCTTTATTTTGGTTGTTATTGATTAAAAACGCACATGTTTCAATTATATAAATAGCCATCATCAGCGTTACATAAAGTTTACCCTTAAAAGGAAATGGTATTAATGTAACATTAGCTAATTTATTTTTAAACAATTAAAAAAATACGTATTATAAATCTTTTAAATTTTAATATGCCGAAAGAGAAAACGTTTGTGATATAATGATTTTCTTTAAGAAAATTAGATAGGTTACCTTAATTAGCTGGTTTAACCACACTCTTAGGAGTTAACATTGTAGGGTAAAACTGTTACAGAGAAAGTTGATTTTTACTGACATTCTCTCTACTGTGGTATATTTCTAAAGTCGAATTTTTAAAATTATTTTTGGTAAAATACTTAAAATTACTTTGTTGGGCTCCAAAAATAAAGATAAAAATTTAAAACATATGCTTTATTTTTTTATCTTAATCCTTAGGAATGGTTTGGGTGAAATTAATTTAAAATAATGTTTTTAATGAAAGGAACAAAAGGAATTGTTTAAATGAAAAAACTTTTACACATGAAAATTATTTTTTATATAATAAAGATGGTTAATTTATTTTAACTTTTCTGGAAGATTAAATTTAAACAAAATATTATTTGGCTTTTCTCCAGAATAAAATTAAGAAAGTTTATTTAACATTTTAAGAAAATTAAAACTTTTATATATTATGAAGAACAATTCTGCTCTTACACAATATAATTAAAGTTATGATTACTTTGAAAGAAATCAAAAAATAAAATATTTAGTATTAAGTTACTTACAATTAAATTAAAATAAATTGAAACCTTTGTATTGAAAGTAACTTAATATTAAATATTTCATTATTTTATTTCTTTTAAAGTAATCATAACTTTTATTTTATTGTATTGTGTTAAAAGCAGAATAGTTCTTCATAATATATAAAAGCTTTAATTTTCTTATGTTAAATAAACTTTTTTATTTTTGCCAAATAATATTTTGTTTAAATTTAACCATCCTTATCATATAAAATACAATTTTCATAAGTAAGGTATTTTTATTCAAACAATTTCGTTTTGTTCCTTTCATTGAAAACATAATTTTAAATTCAACTTTACTGAACCCATTCCTAAGGATTAAGATAAAAAATTGAGCCTTTTTTTTAAATTTTCTCTTTTAGTTTTTAGGGTTTGGCCCAAGTAATTTTAGGTATTTTAACAAAAAGAGTTTTAAATATTCGACTATAGAAATGCACCACAGTAAAGGGAATGTCAGTAAAAATCCACTTTCTATGTAACAATTTTACCCTACAATGTTAACTCCTAAGAGTGTGGTTAAACCAGGTAATTAAGGTAAGCTATCTAATTTTCCTAAAAACCTTATATCACAATTTTTGTCTCTTTCGGGATATTAAAATTTAAAAGATTTATAAAATGCATTTTTTAACAATTGTTTAAAAATAAATTAAATAAGGTTAGATTTATACCATTTCCTTTTAAGGTTTAACTTCATGTAACACTGATGATGGTTATTTATATAGTTTAAACATGTCCCTTTTTTAATCAATAACTAGTGATGGGCATAATCGGTTATGAATTAATTCAATGATCGAATTATAATTCGAATTAATAATAATCGTATTTACTTTTTCGTTTTCCCAGCGAAAAAGTTGAAGAGCAAAAAAAGGTCCTCATCTGTAGAATCAGGTTATTTTTTCGGAATTCAAATTATCTGTGTAATCCAGTTATTTTTCGTAATTCAAATAATCTGAGTAATCAGGTTATTTTTCGTAATTCCGATTATCTCAGTAATCAGGTTATTTTTCTTCCTTCAAATTATTTCGTATATCAAATTATCTGTGGAATCGCGTTAGTTTTCGTAATTTAAATTATCTCGGTAATCAGGTTAATTTTCATAATTCAAATTATCAGGGGAATCAGGTTATTTTTCGTAATTCAAATTAAATCTGCATAATCTGATTATCGATTATTTTTAATTTGAATTATCCCATCAATATCAATAACAACCAAAATAAAGTAATAGTGGTGCAAGACAGTTCCTTATTTACCCTATATATTGTTAACGCCACTGAGAACATGAACTATTTTATTTCCTTATAATTATATTTATTGGTTGTATGCAGTTTTTAATCTTCAGTTGAATTAAACACAATAAACAAATCCCAAATAATATCGTTTGTCTGGTCTTGTCAAAAAAAAAAATTGTTATATATTTTTTTAAACTTCAAGTTTGTGAACGGCTGTTTTTAAAGAAGCTTTTAACTATTATTATAAAATACATGATGCAGTTATTGGTAACTAACAGAAAATATTATAATTAATGTATGAATACTTTATAAAGAATTTCAAATTGGAATCTCCAAAAGTGCAGCAAAATGGATTATGCAGGTTAACTAGATAAAAATACAGTTCAGGTTTATGTTTCTTTTATTCCCCCGTTAAAGGCTTAATAGGCCCTTGTTATTTTCTCTTCTTTTTTATGTTTGACTGATCTATAGCTAACTCCCTGACACAAAGGATGTTAAAATCACATAATTTGGCATGTAATGTTTTGTATCTTTTATTTTCTTTATTAATTACAAATTCATTAATACTTGAGTATATGTTTACTTAGTGTCACAGAGGTGTACATATTTATAAAAACGTCAATTTGTGTAAAATTCTAAAATAATAATAATTAAAGTTGCTAAAGTGTTATTGTATTTGTTTTAACTTAGTGATCCAATTGTATGATAACTTTATTAAACCGATCATGAAAAGTTAACGGTTTTAATAGGGAAAATAAAAGAAAACCTGCATAAATTTAGGGTCTCCGGAAAGGTATGGTCATAGATAATATAGGGGGTTAGAGGGACTTAAAATAATATCAGTAAGTTATTGACCATTACAGTTGGAATTAAAAAAACTTATTTTAATTATAACTTTTAAAATGTAACCACAGTACCAATGATATTTTGGCAACTAAATAACCTCATACTAATGATTATTTCCATAAGTAAACGGCTGGTCAGTAAGTCGGTATTAAACAGGGTGAGACATTTTTTTTTATTTCATGTATGTTTTTTTTTAACAGAGGTGACAAATTTGACATTCTTCTTTGACTGTTTGATTTCTTTATCTTTTTCTATAAAAGGGTATACCTTATTTAAATTACATTTTAAATACAGAAGAACCAGCATATTACATACAAAATGCTGCTATGTCTGGATTTAAAATGCGATTTAATTAAAAACGGTACACGATATTGATTTAAATAATGTATACCTCTTTTTGTAGAAAAAAGATAAAGGAATCAAATCTTTAACGCAAAATGTCAAATTTGTCGCCTGTGTCAAAAATACATACAAAAAAATGTTCTTGCTAAACAGAATTTACCTATGGAAAAAAGCATTACTATGAGTTTATTTAGTTGCCCAAATATCATTAGTTCTGTGGTAACAGTTCAAAAATTGTAATTGTAATAAGTTTTTTATTCTAACTTTGAAGGTCAATAACTCTCTGACCAATCGCGAAACTTTTTTACTAACATTATTTTGACTTGCTCGTAACACCCTTATCATTTATGACTTTCCGGACACCCTGTATATAGTTATTATTAAATATTGGGTCAATTTCAACTTTGCTTATCCCGTAAAGTCATCAATTTTAGGCGTTCAACCAATTATAACCGCGGTAATAATTGATGACAACTTTGAGGTAAAATACATTGTTTAAACGTCATACCGATTGGTAAATACCGTTTTAGAATTGTTTTTCGCCTAAAATTGGTGATTATTTTTATAGTTAAAAACAAAATTTGAATCGGTACTTTCATACGACTAACGAGTTATCGGCATACCTCATTTTGATGTCACTAATACTGTAGGAGCTGTGGCGTGTCTAGTAGATTCGTTGACATCCGGTAGAGCCCTTAAAAATTATTATTTTCGCTCAATAGATGTTACACTCATCCCAGAAACAATTTTTTAAATAAAGTGAAGACTATAATTTCTGTAGTTTTATTAAGGTTTATATTTTGTATTTTGGCTACCTTTGTAACAAAAAATTACATTACACGCTAAATAACCTCAATCTTTTGAAGTCGGTTCAAAAGTAATATAATAAGTGGTGAGTTTTCTATTCAAAGTAAATGACAAACAATTGTTATTTTATCCAGATACCCTGTATTAAATGCACTTTTATTACTTTTAGTGATAAACAAATTCTAGTAATTTTATAGAACAAGTAATGCTACTCCAAATTTCTTAGGGTTTTTAGGTTATGTTTTTGCAAATTTCTTGCAAGATTTCTGCTTTTATAGTTAATAGCTCTTTATATTTCAAATAAAAATTATAAAGTTGTGGTTTTAGAAAAATATATAGTAAATAAATGTGTCTATTGATATTGTAATATTAGCAACAATTTAACCGATGTACTATATCATCTAAAAATTAATTTTCCTTTTTTTAATTAAGTGTGTCTAGGTAAGTTGGCGTCATAACTTTTTGTTATTAGGTTTACAAAAAAAAGCTATTTTTATAAAAAGTTTTGCATGGTTCAAAACCTAAATTGCAACCGCCGGATATCTCATTGTATCAATCTTCTACGAGGTTTGGTCAAAAATATAATTTTTGTTTGAGTAAAGTACATATATTTTTGCTTGTATTGAATTTTTTTATTAGGATAAGATGTTTAAAATAAAAATTACTTTTAATTATGCAATCCAATTTATTTGCAAAGAAAAAAGTTTTTGTTTTTTTTTTGCGTTAATGGTAACAATTTAGGTTGTACGTTATTTCAACACATTTCATAATTATAAACTTTATAGGACAATTTAGATGTAATTTTATATTCTAAACATCTTTTCTTAGTAGCAATTTTCGATATTAGCAAAAATACAGATTCTTTTTAAGCAAAAGTTACATTTTTGACCAAACGTATCCACTAATACAATTTAATATCCGATGGTTGTAATTTAGGTTTTATAAAGATTATTTGTTTTCGTATACTTAATAACAAAAAGTTTCCCATATGACGCCAACTTACGTAGACACACTGTATACATATTTTTACTATTTATTTTTAAAAATATACAGGGGTTCCGTAATTCATGCATCAAATTTCAATGGCATTTCCTACGTCGAAAATAAGCTTTAGTTTTTATATAAACATATGTCCAGAAACGCTTTTAGAGATACAGGGTGTTAAAATTCTAGAAAAAAGATGTTTTTTCTATCATAATTTTAAACCACTCTAGATATTTAATTGGTATTTGATAGATTGCTTTACAGCAGCAAAAGACATTTATTTCTATGTAAAATATTTAAAAACATACCAGTGACGTACGTACCATATTTGTACGGACTATTTTTCAATAAAAAAATGGTACGCCACTGCTTTTTTTATAAAATTAAAATTATTTTTAAAATCCCCATTAAATTTGATTTCCTGACGTTTTTCCGATCGATGCATAGTTTTCAAACAAAAAAATAAAAACCACCAATGCATGACGAATTTGCGAAAATTATTACAAAAATGTTAAACATTTAAAACCTAAATTTTCCAATTATAAAGTTTTTATCAACAAATTTGTCATGTATCAAAATGCTTTTTATTTTTTTCTTTGAAAACTATGCATCGTTTGGGAAAAAGTCAAAAGATCAAATTTGTTTTAAATTTAATGGGGATTTTAAAAACAATTTTTAATTTAGGAAAAATCAGTGTCGTACCATTTTTTCTTGAAAAATAGTTTTTATAAAAATATTGTAAGGACGTGACTGGTCATTTTTAAAATATATTTTACATAGAACGAAATGTCTTTTGCTGCTGTTATACAATGTACCAAATACCAATTAAATATCTAGAGCGGTTTAAAAATTATGATAAAAAATGTTTTTTTCTTATTATTTAAACACCCTGTATCTCTAAAGGAAAGCGTTGTCGGACATATGTATGTTTATATAGGAAACCAGGGCTTATTTTCGGCGTAAAACATGCCATTGAACTTTGATGCATGAATTTCGGAACACCCTGTATACACGTATTCTGGTTAATCTTTTGACTATCATTAATTTGTTAATATTAAACATGCTTTTTTAAAGATTGATTATGTTTGTTCTTTTTACCATTTTTTTAATTTAAAATTTTATAAAATAAATATTTTGCATGTAAGAAGCATATTTACAAAACATTTATTTTCCGTTAAAAAAGAATTGATTATTCTACAGATTTATATAACTTTATTGTATTTTACGTTTTTACAAAAATCAATTATTTAATGTTTTTTTAATATCACTCAAAATACTGTTATTTTATAGATATGGCAACCTTTAATAATTACAGAAAAATATGTTAATAACTTATTGATGATAATAATTTACCCTATTCATATCGACACCTTATTAGCAAAATAGCGTAACAAAACCAAATAATGTTATTAAAATGAATAAAAAAGCCTAATATTTTTTAAATTAAAAATATTTTGCTTGTATATAAAATACTAGCTTCTGTCCGCGGCTTCGCACGCGTTAAATTCGTAGTAAAACAATTTTCCTTTCCCTATACCAGCCAGCGTTTGCAATGTAAGCGCAAAAAAATGTTTATTTACGACTTCACATTAGAAATCTTGAAGTTTGCCGTGGTTCTCTAATATATTAAGCATTTTAATATTCATATAAACCTTCTTTTGTGTCACTTTATCTATTTAAAAAACTGCATCAAAATCCGTTAAGTAGTTTTAAAGATTTAAGCATACATACATACATACATACATAGGGACAGACGCGGAAAGCGACTTTGCTTAATACTATGTAGTGAGTGATGTATTTTGCTTACGTCATTTAGTCTTTCCTAGTACGGCTGAACTTTTTAGACATTTGACATCTAATTTTTGGTTTTTGCTAGTACACATTTTATTATTTATCTTTGATTACGTCATTTGGTCAGGTCCTGTATTTTGACCCTCTATAATCGAAAAATGAACTTACCACATTTAAGGAATTTTGATTACGCCGTTAGGCCTATGATGTGTCGATAATATTAGATTTAGTTACTTAATGTAAAAGTCGTCCCTGATATAAATTATTTTTAAAAATGTGCATGAACAGTATTGTTTTCTAATAATGTTTATATTGATTTGCGACTATACACAATGTGAGTTGTTCTATAAGAATAAGTTGTCGCAATAAAAATAACCAAAGACTCCACTTACAGAATGACTCAAAATATTACAAAATAAAAATGTGTTTAATTGTCATAAAGGTGAACGTGAATTTAAATATTAGTGATAAATAGAGTTTAATGCTAGTAAATAGTAATAAATTTCAGTAACCCTTACTATTTAAATGGTATTAACTTTAGTTAAGTGCTAATTAATATTATAAAGCTAAAGTAGAAATTGATAAAACATTTATCTAAACCATAAATATAGTGTAATAGGATTGTGTGTTTAAATAAATAATAAACTTAAAAAGTGATAATTTTAGTAAACTATTAATTTATCCAGATCGAATCCCCCTTCCTAAATACCTAAATAAATAAAAAATTAATAATTTAATCAGCAAATAACCCGTTGTATTATAAATCCTACCTACAAAAATATTGTCTCGTTTAGAACAAGAAAAGCGACATCTGACATTATTAATCAGTGGAGCAGGTAATAAGTTTTTTTAATTTGGATTTTTCTATTTTTTCTAGATTGTACAGGGTGTCCAGCAACTCTACTGATAAAATTAAAGGGCTGATTCGGCAACAAAAAAAAATAAAAAAACATATGAATATAACTCCTAAACGCCTTACTTTTAAAATTACAAAGTGGCAGGTTTATAAAAAAAATTATAATAACTTTTTATACCAATTTAGATATTTTAAAGAAATTTAAACGACGTCTACTATGCATCAAAGGATTCTTTCTGAGGTACAACAAAAAATTAAGTTAAGGTGTCGTCCGTGAGGCATTTAAGGTAAATATTGTTGGAAAAAACGTGCGTTATTCAGCATAAAAAAAAATTCTACTCGCCCGTGCAAAGTAGTCACTTTGCATACCCGTTTGAGAGGCAAAGTTGAACTTTACGATCGCAATCTCACGTTAGTAAATGTAATTGGTTGTTAGAGGAACAACAAATAAACGTCAAAACTGACAAAAAATAAATATATGTTTCTACTTTTCTTAGACTTATAAGGAAATAACTATTTTAAATACTCGTTAATTTTAAACAATATTGATTTTTTAACTCGTTTTTATAAGATAAACGGTTTTCAAATAAATAAATACAACCCCCTCCCTCGATATATGTATATACATATATAGCTATTTCATATCATTATTATTTAATTTAGCAGTAAATAATATCATCTTTTTATATATTTTTTAAGCAATTTCAGTTATAGGTCGTATTCGTATTCTTAACATGTCTAATATACAGATAAAACCTGTCAATTTTTTGGTCCTGTATAGATTGACTTGAAATTTTAACAGAAGGTAGGGAATATCCCAAGGATCAAAACCTATATCGAACCGAAAGGCGCCAAAACCCTTAGGGGATGGCTATTTTCTATTACATTTTAAACACATAAATTCATCAAAAAAGTGATTTTTAGCAAAAAATGTTTAATACATTGTTTTTATAACACTAAAATTTTTTAAGTTATTTGCGATTGAAAGTATCAATTCTTCGACGAAAAAATCGACGGATTAATGGTATTTTCGCGAATAACTCGTAAAGTATGAACTTAATCATAAAAACTGTAGAACAAAATTGTAGGTTTTAAAAAGACAAACAAGATTATTTTGTTATAATTTTTTACGACCATTCGAAATAAACTAAGATACGGAGTCTTAATTCTTAGATTTTTTCGTCAAATGCAAAATTTATTAGATTCAAAGTCAAATAATGGTAAGTAAAATGGTGCATTTTTGAGACGAATTTTTAAAACCTTTTTTAACGTACATAATCAGACTTTTTATTAAATAATTAATAGTTTAAAAAAACTAAAAAAACACGCTTTTATATGCAACCGAACTAAAAATTAGAAAATAATTTTTCATTAAAAAAATATTGTCATTTCATAGTAAAAAGCGTGGGGTGCATTTTACTATTTTTTCATAACTTTTCCATCATAGATATTTGCAAATATAATAATTATAACATTTAATATATTTATCACCCCACGCTTTTTACTATGAAATGACAATATTTTTTTAATGAAAAATTATTTTCTAATTTTTAGTTCGGTTGCATATAAAAGCGTGTTTTTAGTTTTTAAACTATTAATTATTTTTCATTTTTAGTCTCTGCTACTCTTGACAAAATGGCGAAAAAATTCCAACAGATTGCAACTCACTAAAAAATTTCTTCTTCATTAAGTAGCAAAGTTTGAAATTTTGCCAACAGATGGCAATCCAGGCAATGTTTGGACCGTTGCCAACATATTGCAACCCACTAAAAAATTTCTTCTTCATTTAATAGCAAAGTTTGAAATGTTGCCAACAGATGGCAACCTAGGTGTTGTTTTTATAATATAATGGAATTTTTTTCCTGGCGATTAAAAAAAAAGATAAAGGGATAATGGGTCCTTAATACGTGTGCAAAGTTTCAAAGAAATCGAATAGCTGGAAGTTGGTTAAAATTAGGCTCAAAGATTCCGTTACATAGGCAGCCAGATAGATAGATTGATAGATAGATAGTTACAACCCAAGTTAATAAAAGCGTGTTAAAAATAAGACAAAGTTTTTAGCGTTAAAATTGAGTTACGATAAAAATGAGGTCAGTAACTATTTTTTCTACGAAACAATCAATAAAACAACCCCTAACTACTCTCCCCTAATTAATCTTTTACAATGTTCTTAAAACATGTATAGTAATACGTCTAAGAAGTTTAACAACCTAAAATACCTTATTTTTGAAATGTTAATTAGATTTTTATGCTCCGAAGTGGCTTATTTGAATTTTTCAAAGAATAATTAATGTTTTGCTTTACGTATCTCCTTTATTTTTAATGGTAGAAAGTGTTTTAAAAAGTTTATGTAGGGTTTTTAAAGAGCTACAAGGCTCTAAAGTAAAATTCTTTAAAATACCTTGGTTTTTAAATGGGGTGAGTTTAAAAGGCTCAAAAAGGTAGTACTCGTTCGTAAATAGAGGGTTTTAAACGAGTACATTTTGCCAAATATTCACTGTACAGAAAACCTATTCACAGAAAAATTTGTCATTAAAAAACCTGCAATTTAACACTCGATTATTTTTTTATCTCCAGTATTTTATATTATAAAGAAAAAAGTGTAAAAAATATGAAATTGTAAATAATTGTTTTTCACTTTAAGCTTAAATTTTCCTAATATTAGGCAATTAGTTAAACTTCTTGAATGTATTATTAATACTTACATGTAAAAAGAGAACTGCTAAAGGGTAAAAGTCAATTTTAATTAAGGGGTAGTTAGGGATTTGTCTTAATTTTTTTTTCGTAGAAAAAATAGATACTGACCTTACTTTTATCGTAACTCACTCAATTTTTATACTAGGTACTTCAAAAAAATGTTACGAGTTTTCTTTAAAATATGCAGCATTTCTCATCATTTCACTTTAACCATTAACACGCCGTATCGTTGTTCTTATTGGTCGTAGAAAAATTACAATACAACAATTTTGTTTGTCTTTTTAAAACCTGCCATTTTGCTTTTACAGTTTTTTTATTAAAAAGCATATGTTTGGAGATATTCGCAAAAACCCCAATCGCGAATAACTTGAAAAGTATTAATTTTATGAAAAAATATAAGGAACAGTTTTTGCTTGAAATCACTTTTGAATCAGGTTTTGTACCTTGGGCTATTTTTTATATTTTGTTAAAATTTCAAGTCGATACATGCAGGACCAAAAAATTGCCTAGGTTGTGCTACTCGACACGCGCAGTCACATTTCACAAGCGTCAAGAGTTGGGCCACCGACCAAACTTTCGGTTTCGGCCAAAAAATAAATTTTCTATCAAAATTGGCCGAAACTGATATCGGAAATTGTTGTGCGCCTAACTCCGTTTCTAGCGGCAACAGTCTCTTAATTAAAAAAAAATATAAAAAATAATTATGTAATGCAGAATAATAGGGAAAAAACCCAAACTTTCATTATTTTAAATACTTGATCACGTGATTTTCCAGCAACATGGCAAATATCAGCAACAAATTGTCATTTCGCAAAACCCCCAAATAAATAATTTTGTAGGTTTTGATTAAACCGGTTCTGAAATATGAGACAGTTTCCATACATTACGACAATCTTTTATATCACATCCAAGCATTGAACAACTATACAATTCATAGTGCATTATTACGCAAACTAAGCCAAGCAAATAAAAAAATAAAAACCGTTTCGGTATTTTATCTTTAGATTCCAAAAATACTTTTAGAATCTATAAAAATTAATTATGTAGTTTACGGCATAAGAGAAAACGAGAATTATGGAAAAAAACGGTTTTCGCGTAAATAAATAAAAACCATTTCTTAGCATGGTGTATTTTGGTTGCAACAGCGGAATATCTCAGTTATTATTAAAGATAGAACCTTGCAACTTTCGCGAACATAAGCTACTTTTTTGTAAAACAAAAGATGCCATCATATCCATCTTAGTTTCTGAGCTGCAGGGCGATTTTAAAAATTTTAAAATTTTAGGTACCCTCTGTATCTCAGTTGGCTGATATCGTATTAAAAAGGTAAAAACAGATGTTCATATAACGTTTTACGTAGAATGCAGTGACGTTGTCAGAATTTTTCTAAATATTCTTGTTTTGAAAATATCGATCGATGATGGTTTTTTTTAAATTAAATATCTTGTATATTTGTCAAAAAGTAAATTTTTCTTCTTACAAGCTTTAAAAATATATACCACTGTAAATTTATTTTTATAAACAATGACAAAATTCCCAATATTCATTTTGAAAAATTTCCTTTTACATATAGATCTACTTTTTTGTCCACCCTGTATAAAAGTTTTTCAAAACATTAAAATGGTTTGCTTAAAACATCAAACAGTAGGATTTTTTAGGACTAAAAGCCAGCGTTATACAGGGTGATAACGCTAAAATGTCACTTTTTAGTAAAAACATCATATTTTCAGATTAATCGAGGAATATTAATAATCTGCCGAATTTGTTTGTCACAAATGATTATCTGATTATTATAAAATTTTGAAGATTCAAAAATTTCTTGTATTTAAAAAGTTTCAGAACAAAAAATTTTCCAAAAAAAACAACGTCATATTTATTACCCTGTATATAACAAGTAAGTTTAACCCCAAGGCTGCAGTGTAGGTAATTATAAAGTCTAATAATTGAGTCCAAATTTTCCAAAAACCGCACTTTTTTGTAGTCTTTAGAAAAATTAAATTTAAAGTTTTACCTAAAATTTAAATTATTCCGTTCGAATGTCCAGGAGTTCAGATGTTGGGCCGAAAAGCCGGTGACCCGACCCTAGACGCTTGTTAACATTTCTGTTTTCTGATGAGTAAGCGAGACAGTTTATTACCCCACCCTAGAAAGTTGAAAAAGGGTGATAAGAAATGAGGTTGTGAAGTAGAGTTTGTAAGGGGAAATGCCCATTAACTGCCATCCATTGGATCCCCCCCGAACCCAAAAAAAATGAGATTATCTACGCCAGTGACCGCCGACTTAACCCTCTAACCTAGTGTTCTCTGACCTCCAAGGCAAGTAGGATACACATGAGAATAAAGCAATATTATGCCATATTTCTTTTGTATTTACATATTCCTAATTTAATCTCTTTTCTGTACACAGAAATACTATCCCTTGATCAACTTAAGCCAATCTCTATACTAAATACTGTCGAATTAGATAGGAATATAACCATGCCAAGGAATGGTTTGAATTTGTTTACAAATGCAGGAACCGTACATCAGTAGGGTATGTTGCCAGGGGAGCTTTATTTGAAATGTTCACCGACGTTCATTTTCTATGAGCGCCCAAAAATAAGCACATATGCTTTATTTGAAAAGTTCACGCGTGCGTTTCTTCATTTGTTTTGTGCGACACCTCTTTAGTTGGCGTTCAAGCTGGGAGCACGGATTTCAGACGTCATTTCCAACGGTTTTGACCATTAAATCGAAGGATTTTTTGTATATTCGATATGGAATTTAATAATGTTGTTAATTTAAATGTAATGGCTGGAATAGAGCAAGCGGAATTATTAGAATACTAAAGACGAAGAATTTGCCTCTGGGTAAAGGCTTTAGAAGCTTAAATTTCCAAAGGAAATTAAAAAAAAATCCGCTTTAGAAAAACAATCTTTGCGAGAAACTAGAGGAATTTATGGCTCCTCCAATTCGTTTTACGGCTACACCAAAAGATGTTAAGGTATGTGAGATATATATATTTAGTTATATTTATAAAATCTTTAATGTAAATTGGAAATACATAATATTTATATATTTGTAGATTCTTTCAACCCTTAATTTGTTGGCAACTGGAAATTATCAAACTGATATTGGAAACAGCAACTTTGTTGGTTTAAGTACGTATAAAGTTAGCGACCAATTAAGATTTTTTAATAAATGGATAAACTTTCCAAATCGGTTGAATGACCTAAATGATTTATGAACAGGGTAAGTACTATAATGTTAATACGAATAAAGGTCTAGCCACACATGACCGCAACGAGCCCGCAGCCGTGCGTCTCGCTGGTTTAATGTAGGGGAAAGCGGTGCAAAAAGTTTTATATTCCTAATAAAATTGCAGTTATATGAGTCTGTAATACTACGCTTTAAATTAAACCTAGGCGTAAAATTAATCTTTACAAAGAATAAGTTAACACAGTTTTACCTATACTACACTAAAAGTTTGTATAAAAAGAAACAAAGATAAGTAATAAAATCTGCTTTTGTTTAAACAAAGGGATATACATACAAAACAACAGACTCATCTTATTCATCACATCATGCTTTTTATATTTTTGAGGTCAAAGTGCTTTTAAATCTTTTAGAATTAATCTTCTCTAATTTCTTCTATCATTGTGAATCCGAGCTCGGCGCGGCCTTGGTGCGGTTAGGTGTGGCTTTGTTTGTTTGTTTCCGCCTTTCATAGATCTAATTTAATATTTTTTTAACAGAATACAATGAATTACATTTTAAAATAGGAAGTACACAGTACACTAAATATGAATAAGCAAACAAGTATTATTTTAGATATAGTTAATTTTTTTCTACCATGGGCGTAGCCAGGAGGCAGGAAGGCGATAGCCTCTAGAGGTTAGGGATTTCTTGTAAATATTGATATAAAATTTAATATCAAATTTAAAAAATTGGTTAAAAAAGTAATGGATACACAAAAAGGGTGGACACTTAATTTGACCCACTGTGCATATTGTATTTTTGCATTTTTTCCATATTCTTCAATCGTAAAAAATATAAATTTTCTGTTTCTATTAGAAAGCCCTTAATCTGTTTGTAACCACATTTTAAAAGACATTATTTAAATATATTTTCTCATTAGCATTTTAGAAAGGTGGAAACAATGGTCAATTTTGGTATGAGCCAAGCTATATTAAAACAAGGTTTCTCTTTTTCTTTTAAAATTATTTAAAAATAAAGGTTTTGTAGTAAGTATTTTAAAAATATGTGTACTTATTAAAAAATACATTAAACATTGCTCAAAATTTGCATTTGAAAGATTATTGTTTTGTTTAGCATATTGTTTAAAACACAAGAAAACTTTAAATGTTTCTAATCTCTTTTAATTCAACAATAAGTGTTTTTCATCCAGCTTTTACTTTAGAAAATAATAGAGAATTATTATACAATTAAGAATATGTATTATTGTAATATGTATTACCTATGTTATTGAACAAGAAACTTTTTGTTCTATGAACATATTACTCATAATAATCTGACTAATTTTTTTTTTCTTTTTAGGCAGATTATGACATCTCTGGTGTTGTGGGCTGTCTGGATTGTACGCCTCCCACAAATGATCCACATTACCCTGTGTGTATGTGTTATTATTAAAATTAAAATGCATTTTTTGTTAAGTTTATAAATGTTTTATTACCACTTTTGTGAACATTGTTAGTGCATAATTAATCAGTAAACAATATCTTATCTTTCCATGTCTTTATGAATATATATAAAAAAATATATATTTTTAATACATGCTTTATTTTAATTCAATATTGGCCCCTTTTCTGGGACAGCAGTTCTTCGCATACATTTTAAAGTAGGTAAAGTAGAATTCAGCTAAGAAAAAGCCAGAGCCGTCGTAGAAGTAAAACGGCAATCCACTAATTTCTTGTAATCGCATCGTTTAAATAGTGCGCGAGCAACAAAAAGGAAAATAATTTGAAAACAAAAAAAAAAAACTTATGACCTCGTGGCTTTTTTTGCTGAATCGTAGTCTAACTGCAAACAGCAAATTTTTTCAAAACATGCATGTTAAATTATTAGAGCCGAGTCTAGGCCCCAACATTTACTTACAGAAGTTTTATATAAAACTGTATAACTACTATTATGGCATTGATAACTACTATACCTGTTTGTCTTATAACACTTTTAGGTAACTCTCTTTTAAATTTAATTGTTTGCAATAACTTTCATATCAGTAGGCATGTAGGAATTTTATGAAACTGCAGTAAGCATTACATTAAAAAAAAACTGTTTTTAAACTACTCCTATCTTAGTATTAAAATTATTGTTGACATGAACCCGTTTTACTTTTTTTATGTAGCCAAAAGTACTAAATAACAAGTTTCTCCAACTTGTGAACTTTGATGAATTTGTAAATATATGTTCTAGTATAGGTACCTCATTAGGTGTTCAGCAAAATAAATTTGTCCCTTAATTATGACGTGTGTAAATACAATTGTATATTGACATGAATAAATAAGGTACTTACAGTTTAAATAAACCTTACACTATTAGTCCTAGGATTTCTTGCTTTCTGAGACTGCACTTAAAATTTTTGTGGCTTCTTCCCAAAGCCTTTTGGTATCTTTTAAGTATACTGGCTTGAGAATTTGCTAGTTAGCAATACCAGATTGCCCTTGAAAAATTCCACCAGCATCTCCTTTTGTTGTTTGCTAACCGGTCCCCGCTCTTGTAACAGTTACAGTCCTCCATTTATTATTAAATATTTCATAATAAAAACTACAGTTTATTTATATTTAGATGATTTATTATTACTTTGCTACATTTAGGTTAGACTAAATTCTATACTTTTAATTGTGATCAATCCTTTATTGCTCCTAGTATCAAACTTCATAATTTACCACTATAGCTTCTTTTCTCTTGCACCTCTGATGTCTAAAAATAACAAAATTCCTTAAGCTACATATCAATGCTTGAGTTGAAACTTTACGCATCGAATTTGGTAAATTCGTCACTAATTACAAAACCCAAAGATTTTGTTGCATTTGTGTTATGCTTTGGATGTAACTGTTATCAAAGTAAAGTATTAGCCTACCTTCGGAACCGTGGCTTCTTAACTAATAGCAAAACATGAGCTCGTAATACGTTTTTGGTTTATTTCTTCGATATGCTAAGATTGTGGTTACAGCAGTGGGTTCCCTTTTGTGTTAGGCTTTCAGCAGCTGGCACAGTTATCTAAAATTAAATCTCTGTAGCAGTTTGTTATGCTGTGATAGAATATTTGCTTATATTATAGGTAGTGTTTACATTGTTTACCTGACTATATCTCCTTTATTTTTCCTTTTTTGGTATATTTAACGGGTTCACCAAGGAGAACAGAGTTTTCTTCTTGTCTGCGGAAACACTTTCTAGTAAATTTTCTCTATTTTCTTTTCATTTTGGGCTATTTTATTGGTTCTGTTTATTTTACGTTGCTTGACATGCTCTTATTTTCTAACCTAAGTGTTTTGTAAATACTCGTAGGTCGGTGTTTTAACATTCTCATGTTCGGGCGTTAGCATTTAGATTTTCCATATAATAATTAATAAAATAATAAATACTAATTAAATAAACAGACCAATAGAAATAATTACAAACCACTGACATTAAACAATTAAACATTAATTACCTAACCTTAAATGCTTAGCAAGATGTCATGCAAAAATCAAAACACAAACGGTTCTCATTGGTCAGAATTAGTTGCATGCAGTGTTGCCAGTAAATATGTAATTTTTAAAATTACGCAAATATCCGTGCTCACTTGTTTTCAAATAAACCGATTCGTGATCTTTACGAGCGTCGACGTTCCCTGAGCGACCAAAAAGATCACGCGTGTTCCCGGGAGCACACATTTCAAATAAAGCCCCCAGGCCCCCGATGCGACGCTAGGGTGGGGGGCAGGGTAGCTGCCCCCCTTAAGTATGTCTGGCCCTCCTGGCATATCAATAGAGGTAGGAAACTTTTTAAAGAAAAAGCATTTATACTCTGTACACTATAAATAAAAAAAACACCTGAACCAAAATATATATTTCATGGGTTTAAAACTACAGTACCGGAGTTACTTACTAGGTATTCGTTACACAGACCCACAAAAAAAAAAAAGAAAAAGAAAGTTTATACACAAGAATCAGGCATATGTATTCCAATTATAACAGTAATATTTTGAAATGAAATGAAATGAAATGAAAAGTCTATATTTGTCCAGAAATAATCAATTTCACATAATAATGCCCATTGGGCGTAGGACATGTCATATATAAATACTTAAAAACTAGGAGGTATAATGTACAAAAATAAAATAAAAATATTAAAAAACATAAAAATATTGTTACAGACTTTCAAAAATGTGTTTAGGTTATAGAATTTTAGAGAGTTAGGATCATTTAATTTAGTTTGTTAATTTATTTAAATAATTTACCTTAATTTATCCAAGTTCTTTCATCACTTTCGAAGGTTTCCGAAAACGCCCGAATTATCCATTAAGAACTTTTATGCCATCCTGTACTATGGAATTTTCACGATATTTCTCGAATATTCTAGATCATTCTTTACTCTTCCATCATACTATAAAAGGGCGACGGGAAATCTCGGATCAGTCAGTATAAATTCGACTTTTGTGTTGTAAACTTCGAGACATTGACAAGAGTAGATTTTGTCGTTGTTGTAACCATAGTTACGTTCCATTGTTAATAAAGGTATAAAAACGAAGACACGTGTTTTTATACGAGGTGTTTTGGAACATTTGGTGTCAGAAGTGGAACGAGGATACCCAAGGAAGCCGAAGTGGTAAGAAGAGTGAATGCCAGTTGAGACAAGACAAAGACAGCAAGTAGTTATGGAGGAGTTAAGTGCACTAATTAAACAAATGATGGAAAAACAAGAATCCCTTAAAGTAGACATAAAGAAAAGCCAAGAATCCCTGAAAGAAGACCTAAAGAAAGAAATGCAGACAAGCCAAGAAGCCATGAAAGAAGACATTAAAAATGAAATGAAGACCAATTTAGAAGAAATGAAGAAAAGTCAAGAAGAAATGAATAAAAGTCAAGAAGAAATGAAGACAAATCAAACAGAAATGAAGCGGGAAATCAAAATCAGTCAAGCAGAAACGAGACAACAAATAGAGAAAATTCAAAAAGACATAAAAAAAGGACAAGAACAAATGAAGCAAGAGATAAAAGAGAAGATAGTAAAGATTCGAGAACACCTGAGGGGAGAATTTCATCAATGCCAAGATGAGATGAGAAAGGAAATGTTGCTTGAAATAAAACTTTGCAAAGAAGATACTAAAGATGAAATGCAAGAAATACAGCAGTTAGTTGAAGACAAAGTTAATCAAGTCCAAGGTCAAATGCAACATGAAGTGCAACAATTACACCGGCAAATTCAAAATATAGCCAGTACTGGTGTCGTTTCAGGATGTGGTACTTCAGGAACTCTTATGAAACCACCAACTTTTGACGGTAAGGTACCGTGGGTTACGTACCTTAGACAATTTGAAGCTGCTGCGAACGGCAATAATTGGAGTTTACCAGAAAAGGCACGCGCACTGGTGCTTGCTTTACGAGGTGAAGCCATGGAGGTATTAAGAAATATTCCTGAAGAAAAACAAGGCGACTATGAATCGATTGTCATGTTCCTGGAGATGAGGTACGGCGAAACCCATCTGCAAGAAGTTTATAAGGCGCAGTTACAAGGACGAAGACAGAAGTACAATGAAAGTCTTCAAGAGTACGAAGCGGACATTGTACGTCTAGTTAATTTAACGTATCCATCGTACCCGGAAGAAATTAAGCAAGAATTGGCGGTAGGCAGTTTCATTGAAGGGCTGCGCGATCCGGATATGAACCAAGCATTAAGAATGGCCAGACTAAAGAAAATTTCAGAAGCTCTTGCCTACGCACTTCAGTTTGAAACGGCTAAGCAGACATCCAGATCTCAGGCAAGACTTCGAAGAACAAACTATGTACCAGAAGTCAGCAATCCAAATGATAATTTGACAACAGTAATACAACAGCTGCAAGAAATCCTACGTCAAAAACAAGTAGATGGAGACAACAAAAGCATGACCTTCCGTCGAAGAAATAGAATCCTGTGTTGGAAGTGTGGTGAAGAGGGGCACATTCAAAGAAATTGTACCAGATCGAATGCCCCTGCAAGTAATTCGGAAAAGCTGGCCAGGTGCTACCAAGCCCCATCAACAACAACTATTAGAGTATCCCGGCTGCAGAACAATGGCTCCAGCTTGGTAGTACCTGGAAATGTGTGCGGTCGGGACTGCGAAATGGTCCTAGATACTGGTTCCACACATACCATCGTGAAGCCGAACATCGTAGCTCACTGTAAAATATTCCGCCCTGTAAATAATTACCTTTTGGAAACTGCTAATGGAGAAGTTATACCAGTTAAAGGCATACATGAAGCCAGAATAACCCTAGGAACAACAACCTTTATACACGTCGTGTTTGTTGCTGACATCATGGACGAAGTTATTCTTGGCCTAGACATTATGGAAAATCAGAAGTTTGTACTAGACCTTCCACAACGGGTACTACGAACCAATAATGAAGAGATCATAATGAGACTTCCACGAAGGAGTGAAACAATAATTCGAAAAGTTGTCCTTACAGAAGATGTCCTATTACCGCCAAATTCAGAAAGCATTATACAAGCAAAGTTTGAAGACTTAGAAGAAGGTGAAATTGTTTTAGTCGAACCAGTTGAAAATAGTCCGTTATACGCTAAAGGAATTTTACCGGCCAGAACTCTGACGCAAGCCAAAAGAGACATGGTATTTGTCCGAATGATGAACCTAAAGGATTACCCTCAACAAGTCAAACAAGGTGACATAGTTGGTACCTGTCAACCTGCTAACATGATAGTTACCTCCACCTTAACTGCACCTGCAGGAATCCCCACAAGTAAATTACCTGATGCTCTGCAAGACCTGGTGATTTCATCAAAATCCTTGTTAGATCCAGTCCAGGTATCTATGTTAGAAGCACTTTTAAAAAGAAATCAAGATGTTTTCTCCGTATCTGAAAATGATTTGGGAAAAACCAGCGTAGTTCAACATCGGATAAACACCGGAGACACCTCGCCAATCAAACAACCACCAAGGCGAATTCCTTTAGCCAAGAGAGACGAAGTCGAAAAGTTATTAGGAGACATGCAAAAACAAGGCATTATAGAGCCATCTCAGAGTCCATGGTCATCTCCAGTAGTCCTAGTCAAGAAGAAAGATGGTTCCACCAGATTTTGTGTTGACTTCAGAAGACTGAATGATGTCACGAAGAAAGACAGTTTTCCACTACCAAGAATAGACGATACCCTAGATACACTCACCGGATCAAAATGGTTTTCGACATTAGATCTAAAAAGTGGCTATTGGCAAGTGGAACTTCATCCGGAAGACAAGGAAAAATCTGCTTTTTCAACTGGAAACGGACTGTGGCAGTTTAATGTTATGCCATTTGGTTTATGCAATGCCCCCGCTACGTTTGAACGTTTGATGGAGTTAACACTACGGGGACTAACTTGGAAAACATGCTTAGTATACCTTGATGACATAATAATTCTTGGAAAAACATTTGATGACCACCTGAAAAATGTTGAAGAGGTTTTTCAAAAGCTTAGATCCGCCCAGCTGAAGCTTAGCCCAAAGAAATGTCACCTGTTCCAGAAAGAAGTCAAGTACCTGGGGCATATAATTACAGAAGATGGAGTAAGAACCGATCCAGAGAAGACAGAAGCTATCCAGAACTGGCCTATACCAAAGAACAAGCATGAAATTAGAAGTTTTCTGGGACTGTGTACCTATTACAGACGGTTCATACATGGGTTTGCTGATATTGCTAGACCATTACATCGTCTTACGGAAAACAACAACAACTATGAATGGACTGAAGATTGTCAAGCAGCTTTTATACACCTAAAGAAAGCCCTGTGCAATCCCCCGGTGTTGTCATATCCACAACCAAATCAAACATTTATTGTGGACACTGATGCAAGCAACACTGCTATTGGTGGAATTTTGTCACAGATGCAAGATGGCCAAGAAAAAGTAATAGCCTATTTTAGCAAAGTCCTTTCCAAACCTGAACGAAATTATTGTGTCACCAGAAAAGAACTTTTGGCTATTGTTAAATCCCTAGAGCATTTTCATAAATACCTGTATGGCCAGAAATTCCACCTAAGAACGGACCATGCATCACTTAAATGGTTGCTTCAGTTCAAGAATCCTGAAGGTCAGATAGCACGATGGCTACAACGCATTCAAGAATATGATTTCAAAATTGAACATCGAAGGGGACTGAACCATAAGAATGCTGACGCTTTATCAAGACGACCTTGCCCGGATGATTGTAAACACTGCAGCAGACGAGAAGAACATGAAGATCCTGATGAATTTCACTGCCGAAGAACACGTCTCCAGTGCTCTCAAGAATGGGATCCTAAGATCTTGGCCAAAGAACAACTAGAAGATCCCGATCTTGGAGACATTATCAAACTTAAGACAGAGAATTTGGAAAGACCACCATATCAGAAAATAGCCTCCAAGTCTCCAAGACATAAAGGGTACTGGGCCATATGGGACTCTTTGATTATTAAAGATGGCCTATTACAAAGGGTCTGGGAAAGTTCTGACGGCAAAACCCATAAACATCAGATAATCCTACCAACCAAAAGGATCCCTGAAGTGTTGCAAGCCTTGCATAATGGTGTAGGAGGTGGCCATTTCGGAGTTATGAAGACTCTTGAAAAGGTTCGAGAAAGGTTCTACTGGCTGGGAAGCCGTGCAGACGTAAAAGACTGGTGCCGAAGGTGTAAGGACTGCGCTTCCAGCAAGGGACCCAAAACACGAAGCCATGGCAAGATGAAGCAATACAATGTAGGGGCACCTTTTGAAAGAATTGCCATAGACATAGCAGGGCCATTTCCAGTTAGTAAATCAGGGAATCGCTATATATTGGTAGCGATGGATTACTTTAGTAAATGGCCAGAAGTCTACCCAATCCCAAATCAAGAAGCTATCACTGTTGCCGATGTATTATTTCAACAATGGATTTGTCGCTATGGAGTTCCTAGAGAAATACATTCCGATCAAGGCAGAAACTTTGAGTCCGATCTTTTCAAGAACCTTTGTAATCTCCTGGGAATCCATAAAACAAGAACAACACCTCTTCATCCCCAGTCCGATGGTATGGTAGAGCGGTTTAACAGAACACTTGATAACTACCTGAAAATTAAAGTAAATGACCAACAAAGTGACTGGGATAACTGTATACAGCCGTTTTTATTAGCATACCGCTCCGCGATTCACGAAACTACTGGCGAAACACCTGCTAAAATCATTTTCGGAGCGGAAATATGCCTTCCAGTTGACTTGCTTACAGGACGACCTTCCACCAATGAAGAACCAGCAGAAGACTATGTAAGTCAACTAAGTAAACAGCTACAGAGGATACATGAAGAGGTGCGTACCAAGTTACAAAAAGGAAGTGACCGTATGAAATCCCGCTATGACTTGAAAGCTAACCATCAGGGATTTGTCGTCGGTGAAAAAGTTTGGTTATACAATCCAAGAAGAACCAAGGGGCGTTCACCGAAACTACAGAAGTCATGGGAGGGACCATATAAAGTGGTGACACGGCTTAATGATCTGGTGTACCGTATACAGAAGAGTCCACAGGCAAAGATGAAAGTAGTACATCTAGAAAGGCTAAGCCGTTATCAAGACAGTGAAGATACTTGATCGAGACGATCAAAACTTGGAAGGGGGCAATGTTACAGACTTTCAAAAATGTGTTTAGGTTATAGAATTTTAGAGAGTTAGGATCATTTAATTTAGTTTGTTAATTTATTTAAATAATTTACCTTAATTTATCCAAGTTCTTTCATCACTTTCGAAGGTTTCCGAAAACGCCCGAATTATCCATTAAGAACTTTTATGCCATCCTGTACTATGGAATTTTCACGATATTTCTCGAATATTCTAGATCATTCTTTACTCTTCCATCATACTATAAAAGGGCGACGGGAAATCTCGGATCAGTCAGTATAAATTCGACTTTTGTGTTGTAAACTTCGAGACATTGACAAGAGTAGATTTTGTCGTTGTTGTAACCATAGTTACGTTCCATTGTTAATAAAGGTATAAAAACGAAGACACGTGTTTTTATACGAGGTGTTTTGGAACAATATTTAAAAAAACATAAAGATTGAGCTGACAACAAAGAGCATCGTCACACATTAAAATATAATTTAAAAATTACACATTAAAATAGCAGATCCAACACAAAGATAATGCTATAATACTAAAATACTAAAATAAGGCATTACTTTATAGTAATAAACACATATTAAAAATTATTAAAAGTCAAAAACATAGGTTTAATATTTACAGACAAAATCCTGCGGGTCTATATTGTCTTTCAGAAACTCATCCACCGTGTAATAAGCCTTCGAAATCAGTACATTAGAATTTTTGACATTACCCTATGCGCGAAAAGTTTATGGTTTCTTGAAATTCTCAGTTTGGAACCAAGAAAATGACTCCCGAGGGAACGTAAAATAATTTTTAAGACCTAGCAATTACAACAGTGGGATTTTTATGATATTTCTAAAGTCTAAAACTCATTTTGTGCTCAAAAAGCTTTTGTCAGCAAAAATTCCCAGTTTGGGGCCGGGAAAATGACTCCTAGGGGCCGGAAAATCTTGTTTCAGACGTACCAATCACAGCGATGACATTTTTATGTATATTTAAATCAACTTAATAAAAATGACAATGTTACAATTGGAACGTCAAAACCGTGATTTTCCGGACCCTAAGAGGTCATTTTCCGGCCTCAAACTGGAAATTTCAGCTGGCCAAAAATTTCGAGCACAGAATGAGTTCCAAAATTTAAAAATACATAATATCCCACTGTTGTCATTAATAAGTCTAAAACAATATTTTTCTGGCCCCTAGGGGGTATTTTCCTGGTACCAAACCAAGAATTTCAACATGGCACAAACTTTTGCGCATAGTGTAAGGATCAAAATTCAAATGTATATGAAAATATTACTGTTGTGATTGCTACGTCTGAAACACGATGATTTTCCGACCCCTTAGGGGTCATTTTCTAGGCCTAAACAAGAAATTTCAGTTAGCCATAGACCTGTCGAGCAGAAATCCGGCTTTCGGTTCAGAATGCACCCTCGACCCCGCCTTATTCTGGAACCCGTATTTCAGGGCTATAGAGGCCCCTTGGACCAATTCCAGACGTGTAGGGCAGTTTCTGAACTCGGATTTGGATTCAGTGAGGACGTTTTTTTGTGGGTGTCAATACAAGACGAGAGTCTCTTTGGCCCCCCTTGGCCATCCAAAACCAAAAATCTGGCGTCGCCACTGGTAGGACGACCATCAGAAAAAATATATACTTTATATCTATACACATGCATTGATATAAAGGTGTAGCCGTGTTTTTTCTGTTCCTAGGTCAAGTAAATTATACAGGAAAGCGTTTGACTGCAAGTATGTATTGCATTTTGGGCCCCTCTTGGACCCCCAGGTTAAATGGCTAGTAACGCTAATGCTTAAAGTTTGGCGGTAGAGTTGCTTTACACTCTGTATTTATATTTGTTATTACCCATTTCCTTCACTTGCGAGAACAATATTTTGTTAACTTTACAGATTTTAGATAAAATAAATACCATAATTTGGAGCCTCTATGTTTTTTATCTGTCAACATAACGGGTCTTAATCAAAAGTACATTTTGTTATTGGTAAAATTGTACAATAAATGTTCCTTAGTTGTAATAAAACCAACTATGCTCAACACATTACTTAAAAAGAAAACAATTTTAATAATTCGGGCACTTTAAATTGAGAAAAATACCTAAGCGAAAAATGTATTACATTGGTTTAAAAGGTCAGTAACCTTAGTTACCACAATAGAAAATGTATTTTATTGGTTTAAAAAGTCAGTAACCATAGTTGTTACTATGTTTTTTTTCCTCAATATAAAATGACCAAATTATAGTTTTACAAACTGCAAACAATATTTGCTAATATAATGAAAGAAAGGCACTATTATTTCTAGGCAATATTTCTCAAAAATGTAAGAAGATGTGACTGCTTTATACCTAAGAGTATGCTGTGTTAACCATGTTTTATCAACTAATGGTAAAGAAAAATGTACAGCAAGCTTATTACAACAGGAAACATACTTTCGAATAACTAATTACCTATTTATTTTATCCAAGGTAAATTTTGTATGTCTACGTATTATTGAAATTTATTGCACTAAAGTATAGAAAAATTGCAGGTAGTATATTAAGAGATATCACAATTTTTCCTAAATTGCAAGAATTTTTAGAAAAAAACTGTTTTTAAAAAACTTATATGATGGAGGCGACAAAAACATGTAAATTTTCGTAATAATTACATCTTAAGGATCTAATTATTTGATGTGGTACAATCTTTTTCTTATTAAAAGAAAATAGTGCAGATTTCTATTTATCGTTTTGTTTTGGCAAATTCCTAAGCTATAAAAAAAAATATCCACGGTAATTGTTTTGAACCTTGGGTTTCGGTAATAGGGCAAGAAACAAAGTTGTAATAGAGCTAATTATAAATGCTTTTAACATCCGAGATCCTGATGATACAAAAGTAATTAGTACAACCCGTTAACTATAAATAATATTTACAGTTTTTGTGGATAGTCAGTATAAATACTACCTGAAGCACAAATATAAATTTACACCCCCTTATCTTTTTT
The DNA here is from genome assembly GCA_014170235.1 of Listronotus bonariensis. NCBI lineage: Eukaryota > Metazoa > Arthropoda > Insecta > Coleoptera > Curculionidae > Listronotus > Listronotus bonariensis. The sequence goes on along the minus strand of JACEGR010002701.1, from coordinate 79,317 downwards.
CGCTTTTATTTTACAAAATTAACAATCAAGGGTCAAGTGGGGTAAAAATGATACAACTTTTTAAACTTAAAAAAAATATATTAACAATTGACTTAACTATTTTATTTAGGTGTTAGAACATGTTAGAGGTATTTTACTATCATGTTAGTGGTTTAAATTTTTGCAATATTGCTTTCAAAACTTGTAATTTATAAAAAACACCGTCTTATTTTTATCCAGAAAAAAAGTATAAAAATAAGACACTCAAGGTAAAAAATGAGACACCTGGATTTTACCGCTTAATTAAGTTCATATTGAGTCAGTGTAAATGTAAACCGATTGTGAAAGCATAAAACGTTTCTTCTGTTTTTTAATATTAAAAAAATAAAGAGAATCTAAATTCATCTAGATTATAAACATGAGCTGGCTTGTCTTTGAAATTTATATCCTTGTAACCTTGTCTCAGTTTGTTACAAAATGAATAAATGTAAAAATGGATCACTTGTGGCAGATCTTCGACACTTTTCCAGTTGTTTTATTTTTTCTGACTTAAATTATTTCTAAATAATTTTAACCAGTTGTCACTGTTTTTTTATGTTTGAAAGTTGTTCGAAGATTATTTTAAATAACATAAGTTAGTGAAGTTAGTTAGTGAACTACTTGTTGGACCTCAGTTTTTGTTAGTTCAAATCCCCATTTTGCCATAATACCTAGCTAAATCGAGTTGTACCTCAACGAGCAGGACTGTTTTTCTTACCTGTCTTGTAGATTTTTTTTGTGAACATACCGATTTAACTTGCTATGTTATATGACATTTCGCGTTAAATACCTAAATTTGCAGTTTTTCAGGTTATCTATTGTGTATTTTTAGCATAACAAATATACTTTCTTGGCATTTTTAGGCAACCCCTTGTAGTAACGGCGGACGAGAATAAATAAAAATATAAATTTGAATCGAAAATATATTGAGAAAGAAAATATAAAAACCAATTCGGATGTATTTTTGAGAATCACGGTATAATAAGAAAAAATTATTGAATGTGACTAGCCATTTTTAATAATAATAAGAATAATAATCAATCCAGTTTCAAGTCTCAAACTAGATTTTTCTTAACGTAAATAAAATGGTTAACATAAGATTACTAATTTTAAATTACCTTTTTAAACATTCACCTGGAAAAGAAAAAAACAAACTTATTTTATTTTCCAACACAGATAAATTTTAAGAACAGAAAGTTATAAACTTCAATATCAAAACTAAAGACCAAAAGCAGGGACAAATTTCCTCCGCTAAAAATGGTTACTCATAATCTATGCAACAATTGGGCGAAAAATTGGTATACAAAAATGAACCTTAAATACATCCTTCTTAAGAAACGTTTAATAAATAAAAAGAAATCCACTACGCAAATGTCTGTTTGCTATAGGTTCAAGTTTGAAAACCTATAGTTAAGACGCGAAATCGTGCAAAAAACAATGTACAGGAAAACTTAAAATTTAAACTTTTGATAAAATGTGTAGGAAAATTGAGAAAATTAACCTTAGAATGTATCAGAAAAATTATACTCTTTAGATTTTTGAATTAAGTCCATACATTTCATTCTTTAGTAATTAATTAAGATAACGGTGGCTCCAATGTTGATTATGGGCTAAATAATTAAGTAATAATTTTAATTTAAATTAGTCTAAGGAACTAACCCATGAAAGGGTTAAATGTACTTTAAAAATTTACATAATTCTTATAGTAATAAAACTCCAAAATTTAACTTTGGTAATTGTCTAGAAAGTGGGAGCAACTCCGATTTTGACGAAATTTGGTATACGGGGTTTTGGGGCGCTGATCACGAATCCGAAAGAATTTTTAGTCGGAAACGTTTCGTTTTCGAGATATATCATCATCAAGGTAGGTATTTGAACTAACCTTATTTTCACTCTATTCCCCCTTCTTTTTGCACACAATTCTTGATTTAAAGCTAAAGTGTCACACAATATTTGATTTTCACCTTTTAAAACCCCGTTTTCTACGTTTTTACATTATTTTTGAATTAAATTGCGTGGCTTTTCTTTGATAATCCGGCAACCATACATACACATAGGGCTTCATGGCAAACTGGGATTAAAATGATTCAAAGTATAGCTATGCAGTTTAATGCAAAAATAATGTAAAAACGTAGAAAAACGGGGTTTTAAAAGGTGAAAATCAAATATTGTGTGACACTTAGCTTTAAATCAAGAATTGTGTGCAAAAGAAGGGGAATATAGTGAAAATAAGCTTAGTTCAAATTTGAACTTGATGATGATGGATATCTCGAAAACGAAACGTTTCCGACTAAAAATTCTTTCGGATTCGTGATCAGCGCCCCAAAACCCCGTATACCAAATTTCGTCAAAATCGGAGTTGCTCCACTTTCTAGACAATTACCTTAACTTTGTTTAATGTTTGTAGGGTAGTACAACAAAAACCTGTTAGGGATTTCCCAAAAGTTCAGTAAAAAATAATATAATATTGAAAATGGTTATAAAATTAAAAGAAGGTAGTAACTATATTTTAGCCGTCATATTATCTTATTAAATGATAAAATACCAGTAAAAGGGAATTGGTAGCAGAACATAAACTAGTATACTGGGTGTTTATTTAAGCAGTAGGTATAAATGAGAAAGTATAAAATTAGCTGCTATTCGAGATAAAGTAAACCTCCAGGAAATAGTGTTTTGTCCATCACCTTGTATGGGCCAACTTGATAAGTGAAAATTATATTTATACAGGGTGTTTTGTCTACACTTGGTGTCAGGTGTGGGGTATTTTAAATAACACCTTTTCGAAAAAGTATACCTGTGAATTGTTTTAAGCCAACTTCCAAAATGTCAGTATCAGTATCACCACCTACATTTTCAGCATCAGTCACTATTAACACCAACAATGTGGTCATTGGCATTGATTCCATACCAACTTATGATGGTCAATCCAATGTAGACGAATTCCTGGCAGTAATTGACAAAACAGCATGTCTAACCAACTGGACGGATCTGCAAAAGGTATCTATTGCCCGACTTAAGCTAAGGAACCGAGCAAAGCAATTTATCGACTCCGAACCAGACCTTAAAATAACTACCTGTTGGGATACTCTTAAAAATGCCCTAAAGACACAGTTTATTCGCCAATATGTAAAAGGTGCCGCAATAAGGAATTTTATCGAGTGCCGTTAACGAACAGGGGAAACATGCCGATAATTTCTTACAAGATTAAAGCTACTAGCCAATCGCACAGTTACATTGACAGGTGACCGATCCAAGGATGCAGTGATAACAGACAAACTGGAACAAGACATTACCACCCAGTTTACTTTGGGCCTAATAATGCCCATAAAGCAGCGAGTGTTGTCAGGAAATCCAAAAACCCTGGCGGACGCCTTAGTAAGTGCAAAGAGGGAAGAATCCATTGAAAACCTTTTACACCCACAATTTAGGGACATAATTAGAAATGTGGAGCCACAAAGAAGGACAATTAACCAAGAAAGAAAAAGTGGGAACTATTCAGGTCAAAATAACCATACCCCATTTAAGTGTTTTAAGTGTAATAAAGAAGGACACACCACGAAATACTGTCCTACACTTAGTAGCTGCTTTACCTGCAATCAGAGTTAGTAGGGATTGTCCTGAGAACAAGAGACAATAAATACGCCGACCAGTTAACAATTTAAACCAAAATACAGCCACTCAACAACCCCGGAGATCGGCTGTTCAACAAGTAAGATGGGACTAAGAAAAAGACAGATCGGGATATATACGTTTTCTAAAAATGGGTCCCCTAAACCAACAAATATAACCAAGGTTAGTGTTGCCAGTAAACAAGTTTATACGTTAGTGGACTCAGGAGCCGTAGTTTTCCTAGTAAAGCCCGTCGTTGCCGAGGGGTTTAAGTTAGAAAAGCCAAATAATGTGATAGTGGATATTCAAGGAAATACTATTCCAACACGAGGGTTAGTAAGATTACCAATTAAAGTTTATACAATGCCAATTGAGACAGCAAAAAACGAATTCCACGCAGACCACAGGCGGCTTCTTTGTTAAGAATAGGCGGCGCGGCCGGATCAAAATTTAATAGAGCCTTTATATTCCTACTACAAAAATGTTTTTCCTTTTCATTATCGCTATCAGCGTTTTCAGAACTTGATTCGTCATTTGTATTTATAATGATTGGTGGTAAAACACAGTATTCCTGCTCTTTTTATTTGCTTAATTCGGCATTTCATTTTTTCTCAATTTACATTTTGGAGCGGCCCAGATCATTTAAATAGAGTTAAAAATACAATAATATGGAGGCAAGCACAAAATAGTATGACCATAAAATTGGTCAATGACGTATTTTTTGAAGTTTTGTTAATTATTTCAAACAAGTTTTTCTTGTGTTTCTTTTTGGTATTTCTATATTTTTGTTTTTCATAAATTTTATTACTTCTTTCTCTTTGGTGCTGTTCTTTGTAATATTAGTTTGTTGTCGAGAATGGTAAATGCGTTGTCCATTACTATCACCAAATTTGGTTTAATATTAGGCAAAAGTTGCTGTTCTCATGTTTTCAAATAGTTCGGCCGTGATGTCTTCATGATAATCCGCCGAAGATAGCTTTATGCTTATAGCGGATAGCAACAAAGCATTCGGTACAAAACCATTCTCAGTTCCAGCATGTTATATTATAATTCATTTCCTCCTAGAACATGGAGCCCTAAAACTGAACCTATTGCTATTATCCACCCAGCCATATAGGAAAACATCATTGGTGTCAAAACGCGGGTAATATTGCGTGAAACAATACCTGCAGATCCCATAATAACCACTTTCTTATCTATGTTTAACACGCTTTTATTAACTTGGGTTGTAACTATCTATCTATCAATCTATCCATCTGGCTGCCTATGTAACGGAATCTTTGAGCCTAATTTTAACCAACTTCCAGCTATTCGATTTCTTTGAAACTTTGCACACGTATTAAGGACCCATTATCCCTTTATCTTTTTTTTAATCGCCAGGAAAAAAAATTCCATTATATTATAAAAACAACACTTAGGATGCCATCTGTTGGAAAAATTTCAAACTTTGCTATTAAATGAAGAAGAAATTTTTTAGTGGATTGCAAAATGTTGGCAACGGTCCAAACATTGCCTGGATTGCCATCTGTTGGCAAAATTTGAAACTTTGCTACTTAATGAAGAAGAAATTTTTTAGTGAGTTGCAATCTTTTGCAAATTTTAAAATTTGCTACCATTGTCATTTCATAGGGGCTGGATATTTTCTTTTTGCTGCTTAATTAAATAGTATGTTCTAATTTTACTGTTATATTAAGAATTTTGTGCAATATAACGAACTAAAAAATGAAAAATAATTAATAGTTTAAAAAAACTAAAAAAACACGCTTTTATATGCAACCGAACTAAAAATTAAAAAATAATTTTTCATTAAAAAAATATTTTCACTTCATAGTAAAAGCGTGGGGTGCATTTTACTATTTTTTCATAACTTTTCCATCATAGATATTGGCAAATATAATAATTATAACATTTAATATATTAAGCACCCCACGCTTTTTACTATGAAGTGAAAATATTTTTTTAATGAAAAATTATTTTTTAATTTTTAGTTCGGTTGCATATAAAAGCGTGTTTTTTAGTTTTTTAAACTATTAATTATTTTGTATATAGAGCCGCAGTCTATTAAAATATTCCTTAAAGTACAAAAGAAACTTATATTCATAATCAGGATGGTCTTTTAGTTTCTGCTCAACCATTCCTAAAAATTGGAACTTTGTTACTTAGTTGTCCTGGTAAAAGTCGTATATAACGTGACGAAAAAACTCCTTGGCGCCCTTATCAATTTTATTAAAAGTTTTTATTTTTTACCGGATGACCATAAATATAGTGTAAAGGCAGCTAATAATTACCTATAAAAATACACATTTGATATTGGGCTATATTAAAGAATAATAATGAGTGCATATAAAACTAAAACTTATTCGTATTTTTTAAAATTGCAACCTTTGCCGTCTATCAATTTGGTAATCATGTTTTAAATATTTTTTTCCAGTTTTGGTCCCCTTGTTAAGCTACGCTTACTGCTTTTATAATCTGCCTGAACTAAAATTTTCGCTCAACCAATTACTGCAATAAATCTGGTGTAATGGGGTTATTGTGTTTTTTTTTTAAATTTTGTTTTGTTAAAAATTACTTAAACGTACGCTTATGATTTGCACAATTTGTAGAAATTGAGACATACGTCCAATCAATGATTTTATATAATTTAGTTTAACTGAACTATTGTCTTCTTTTATTATTATTATTATTTTAAATGGCCGCCAAAATGACGTTTTATTTTTAAATTAAAAATAGAATTGTCCAATAATAATTATAAACTTAAAAACAAACACACACACAAACTAATTTACCTTACACAGTAAATAAAAACGTTTATTAAAATCCAAATTGGGCACCTAAAACATAAAGTAATAAATAATAAAAATAAATATGTGACGACATTGTCGAATACTCGCAGGTGCATGCGTTCTGAAGAAAGCTAAATAGTTTTTATCCCGCCTTAAAATCTTCAACCAATCTCACTACGTTAAATTCGAATTACTCAATAAGATTTATCCCCGCCTACCATTTTGCATGGCAGACTCGTCAAGTCCAAGTTGGCCCTCTGCGGGGAAAGATCAACTATGATACAGGCTATTTTTGCCAATGGGTTACGTGGTAAATTGATAATACCCCAAAGATTGTGTTATCTCAATTAGGACTGTATAAAGTTTACTTAAAAGGAAAGTCGGGTATAGTGAAAGAAGGGAAAAGTCCTGCAAAGGCACCGCGACTTATAAACGTGGCTACGGTTGGCCAAAAGTAATTAAATTAGCTCGAAAAGTACCGAGATAAACATGTTCAATTGAAGGCACTTAGGAAATATATAAATTTCTATATATATTATAAAAGTGTATGTGGTAAATAAAAGACTAAGACAAGCTATTACCCAAAGTTGCCTAATTTTCTGGATTTATTATTATCCAATCCATTTGCCATCCCACAGACAGATGATGATTAACATCTAGTGACCTTCACAACCGTAGGACTAACCTATGGAGGGTAGAGGGGAGGAGTACCATCTAATGTATTAAAAAGTGTCCGTCGAAACACGCTTTTATATGCAACCGAACTAAAAATTAGAAAATAATTTTTCATTAAAAAAATATTGTCATTTCATAGTAAAAAGCGTGGGGTGCATTTTACTATTTTTTCATAACTTTTCCATCATAGATATTTGCAAATATAATAATTATAACATTTAATATATTTATCACCCCACGCTTTTACTATGAAATGACAATCTTTTTTAATGAAAAATTATTTTCTAATTTTTAGTTCGGTTGCATATAAAAGCGTGTTTTTTTAGTTTTTTAAACTATTAATTATTTTTCATTTTTAGTTTCTGCTACTCTTGACAAAATGGCGAAAAAATTTTTAATGAACAAGAGTGGCAAATTTTAAAATTTTTCCAACAGATTGCAACTCACTAAAAAATTTCTTCTTCATTAAGTAGCAAAGTTTGAAATTTTGCCAACAGATGGCAATCCAGGCAATGTTTGGACCGTTGCCAATATATTGCAACCCACTAAAAATTTCTTCTTCATTTAATAGCAAAGTTTGAAATGTTGCCAACAGATGGCAACCTAGGTGTTGTTTTTATAATATAATGGAATTTTTTTCCTGGCGATCCAAAAAGATAACGGGATACTGTTTGCAGATTATTGCATTGTCATGTTTCCTTAATACGTGTGCAAAGTTTCAAAGAAATCGAATAGCTGGAAGTTGGTTAAAATTAGGCTCAAAGATTCCGTTACATAGCCAGATAGTTACAACCCAAGTTAATAAAAAGCGTGTTAACGGCATTTATTAACTGTTATTGTTCATAAAAATTGAACACCAATGGTGCAACTAACCCTATTGTGTAAAAGAACTTATTAATTTTTATTGTTCATAAAAATTGAACACCAATGGTGCAACTAACCAAATTGTGTAAAAACTAAAAAATTTCTTCTTCATTTAATAGCAAAGTTTGAAATGTTGCCAACAGATGGCATCCTAGGTGTTGTTTTTATAATATAATGGAATTTTTTTTTCCTGGCGATCCAAAAAAGATAACGGGATACTGTTTGCAGATTATTGCATTGTCATGTTTCCTTAATACGTGTGCAAAGTTTCAAAGAAATCGAATAGCTGGAAGTTGGTTAAAATTAGGCTCAAAGATTCCGTTACATAGGCAGCCAGATAGATAGATTGATAGATAGATAGTTACAACCCAAGTTAATAAAAGCGTGTTAATAAAAAGGAAAGAAATACCCAAATCCCTCCACTGGCTACTGTGGCGCCATCCCAATTTGCTTCATTCCGATTTTTTCAACTTGTCCGCCATAAAAGATGGTTATCCTCCCCTCCACCATCCATAGACTAACCAAAGAAAACTCTGACATGAAATCACCATATTCAAAACAAAACGCTTTAATATTTTCCGCTACAATGAACGTGTAAGCAGATTTTCTGCGCGTATTATTAATACGCGTTCGGAAAACCGCTTTCATGGACAGCCGGCTTTAGGTGTGTGTGGCATAGTGAAAAGTGTAGTGTATTATATTGTAGTTTATTTGCCAAACGCGTTTAACTGAGTCATGTCACAAATGTCAAAAATGTAAAAGGTTTTTAAAGAATTTATGGTTTCGTCCGTTACTTTGTGACCGTACATTTTAAATTAATAAAATAAAACAAAAATATACTTTGTTCATAGTCACTTTAATTGAATGTTTAGCCGTGACAGCTGTTTCGTAGTACAACTACATTTTCAAAAAAACAAAAAAAAAAGAAAAAAAATAAATGTGAAAATGTAGTTGTACTACGAAACAGCTGTCACGGCTAAACATTCAATTAAAGTGACTATGAACAAAGTATATTTTTTGTTTTATTTTATTAATTTAAAAGGTTTTTATCAAAGTCGATTGATGAGATAAGGTCACGACATTCGCCATATTGGCTAGCGCGGCTGTGACGTCAAGTCGGGCCATTTTCGGCCATGTTTGATTTTAGGCAGATCAGTGGCGTAGAATTAAGGAGAAAACAAAAAAGAACTGTATGTTGTAAATAAAATTTATTGGATTATTTTAATAGGCATAACCTAAAACAAATACATAAATGTGGTTTCAATATTGAAAATTAAAAATTATTAAAGCGACGACAGAACGATGAGGTATCTGACAGAGCAAAACATTTTCCATGGTTTCCTAAGTCAAAAACCATTTTAAAAACTTTGTATACAAGGTATTCGCTAATGAATGGTACACAGAAAAACCACAGATTCGTTATGCAAAAATATTAAGATTTAACCAAACATACCTAATATCCAAAAGTTTATAATAAGGAAGATACGGGGGTGTCATAGTAAAAAGAAAAAGTAAATTTATTTCGATAATTGTTCCCCGTTTTTAAATATCTTAATAAAACGGTATCTCGGGGTTTTTAAACATTAGCTTTTCAGATCGAATATTAATTTTTGTGTGTAAACTAGAGGGCGATGGGTACACTATTTAAAATTCTCAAAAACTACCCAATTTTTTGTTACTACTCTGTATTTATGTAAACTAGTAAGCTTCTCTATGCTTTCTGCACAAAAAAGGTATACTTAGTAAGAATCGGTCTTAATAACCGTTTTTAAGGTATTCACGTTTTAGTTGTTCAGTGCACCCGAAAGTATGTACCTTCAATAACATCGTATTAGCTATAATTACAACTGCTCAGATAATAGCTGATAGCTAAAAACTCCTGGATACCAAGTTTTATTAAAATGTTTAAAACATATCACAAATAATAGAAATGCAAGAATAAAAAATATTTATATCCCTTTAACAACCCCCATCTTCCTTATCATTAACTTTTGGATATAGGTATGTTTGTTTAAATCCTAAATGGGTATTTTCGCATAAGAAATCTGTGGTTTTTCTGTGTACCATTAATAACGGACACTCATCAATATCATATGTATTGTTACAGACTTTCAAAAATGTGTTTAGGTTATAGAATTTTAGAGAGTTAGGATCATTTAATTTAGTTTGTTAATTTATTTTAATAATTTACCTTAATTTTTCCAAGTTCTTTCATCACTTTCGAAGGTTTCCGAAAACGCCCGAATTATCCATTAATAACTTTTATGCCATCATGTACTATGGAATTTTCACGATATTTCTCGAATATTCTAGATCATTCTTTACTCTTCCACCATACTATAAAAGGGCGACGGGAAACCTCGGATCAGTTAGTACATATTCGACTTTTGTGCTGTAAACTTCGAGACATTGACAATTTAAGATTTTGCCGTTATTGTAACCATAGTTACGTTACATTGTTAATAAAGGTATAAAAACGAAGGCACGTGTTTTTATACGAGGTGTTACGGAACAGTATATAAAAACACGAATGACTGAAAACTATTCGACTAAACACTATCAAAATCTCTAAAATAAGAGTCCGAACCAATAATATGTGAAGTCTCTAAACTAACCAAAAACATTAACAACTGGAAATCCTTGCAAAATATACAACCAAAATAAAAATGGCAAATTTCCACAGTTTTTACCAAACAAAGCTTCGACAAGGCACGACTCTGTCATCAGCTGTTAATGCTACCAACTTTGAACAGAACTGCCAACCGAAATCGTAATTCTCACACCCTCACGTCCCTGACAAAAGCTATCACCGGTCTTGCTTATGTCTAAACCCCTTCTCATAAAGAAACTCTGGTTTTTATGCCTTTTATGTTTTATTTACAATAGTAGGAGATCATGGTTGCTTTCCAGTGACGAACATTTTTGTGCGTCACGCTCCAGGGCTTGAAGCTCTTGAACTGCTCTAAAAAGTTAGTCACTGGAACGCATCCTTAGACAAGGAAAGAGAGATACTTTACGAAATTTTATTATTCCGTTGTTTTTAACCTTTCTTGGATTTATAATAATAATCTCTTTTAATATCTAATTCTATTTTAAATAAATAATTTTAAAAATCCATCCTTAACCATAAAAAACATGTTTGACACACAAAAATTAAAAGAGGGGTTGGTGCATGGGGCAAGGGGAAAGAAAAACGGAGTAGTTCAGGTGCATAACACTTTCCGTCACTGGAACGCCATAAAGTAGAACGAAATGCTCCTGAGCTACTCGGGAGCGCTTCTATTTGCGTCACTGGAAAGCCACTCAGAGTGGCTTTCCAGTGACGAAAATTCTTGTGCTTCACGCTCCAGGGCTTGAAGCTCTTGAACTGCTCTAAAAAGTTAGTCACTGGAACGCATCCTTAGACAAGGAAAGATAGATACTTTAAAAAATTTTAAAATTTCGTTGTTTTTAACCTTTCGTGGCTTTATAATAATAATCTCTTTTAATATCTAATTCCATTTTAAATAAATCATTTTAAAAAATCCATCCTTAACCATAAAAACACGTTTGAAGCACAAAAACCAAAAGAGGGGTTGGTGCATGAGGGGCAAGGGAAAGAAAAACGGAGTAGCTCAGGTGCATAACACTTTCCGTCACTGGAACGCCATAAAGTAGAACGAAATGCTCCTGAGCTACTCGGGAGCGCTCTATTTGCGTCACTGGAAAGCCACTCTGGTAAACCACAGCCTTCTTAACTCTGAGCCGTGAAGTAAGAAAGGCAACGTTGCAAACAACACTGTACAGTAGGAATATTGAAATGAGTTCCTAATAGATTACATGCTAAATATAATTTTTTAAGTCTTTTAAACAAAATATAGGTATTAATTTTTTTTTGATATTTTAGACAACATATAGGTATAATTTTAAATACTATAGTTGCCCTAAAAGCAATAATGTGTCTGCAAAACTTATCAGGAAATTTTCGGCCTTATACAAATTTGTTGGTAAGGATTTAAAAATTTCAAATTGTTATGATGTTTTCTACCCCGCTTTATGCATTTTTTGCGAACAGACAAATGTAGCTTTTTAAAGTTAACTAAACATTTATTATGTAGTAATATTTGCATACTTAAAATGAATTGAAAGCATGTGTGTTTAGTTATAAATATAAAAGCTTAATAATATAGCGAATTACATAAGATGCGCTTTAAAATAACAAACGCTTTAAATTATGTTTTCACTATATTTACCCTTAAACCGCCTTAGGTAAATAACTTTCAGAATATCTATATAAATAATATTTTTGGTTAACTTACCTAGATATTTATGCGCAATAGTTGATATAGTCCTTAGGATATTGTTTGGGGTAAATAATTGTTTTTGGTGCAGTATACACACTATTGATATCAAATAAAACCAATTTTTTAAAAACACACTTAGTTAATTAGTAGCCTGTAAAATATATTTGTCCATTTACCGTATAGGTACTACTTTTACTTTTAATTAAAAAAATCCGGTCAATAGCGCACAACCAGGCTTTCCTAATTTCATCGTTTATGGGGAACTAAAATGTTGTTTGATAATCCTCTGTTTTAATGTAACTTGGGTAATTCGTTTTGCAGCCCGAAACGCAACACGTTCGTGCCATAATGTACGCCTTACGCACCAACTAAACGCGCACATTTAAAAGTAAAAACAACAATTGACATATTGGCACTGGTCCTATTATATTATTTTTAAATATAACAATGAATTACTTATTTTTTCTTTATATAATAAATACACGCTGCGATTTAACTTTTAAAAACAGAAAAAACCTTTTAAGCAATACTTGTTAGTCTGTCTGTTCAGAGGCGCACTTACATATTTGCCGCCCGTAGGCTATTTTATTTTCGCCGCCCTTTTGTTCTTTTTTTCCTTCTGAAATATTTTTGAAGAGCAAAAAAAAAAAAGAGGTCCTTTCTTCCATTTTTTCAAATCTGGGTACAAAATTGAATTCGAAATTAAACTAAATTATTCATAAGATGTAATCCTCCGCCCCCTAAAAATGCCGCCATAGGCTTCAGCCTACTCAGCCTTTTGGTAAATGCGCCACTGTTTCTGTTTATTTCTAAACATTACTTGACATTCCTACTTGCCAGATTTCTCCTTCACGGCTTAGAGTTTAAGAAGACTGTGAGTGAACACTTCGAGTAACGTTAGGCTAGAAATTTGTATAGTGATGAGTCATAGCGTGGTAAGTACGACAATCATTACCTGGCAAGCACCAGCCATGCACATCATCACCCTGTATGTTTTTAAAAGTGTAAAAAATAAAAAAACTTGGAGCTTGTAAGCTTTTAGGATTTGTTTTATTTTTAGTAAGGTTTAAAAAGAAAATTACGGGCGTTTTTGATGAGCACAAGTACTTGCCAGGCGAACTGAAAGGTGAGCCATATTTCCAAAACTAATAAAGTTAGATAGATGTACCTAATATGATATTTTCCTAAAGCTCTTTTAATGGTAATATATACAGTGTGCCTCAAAAAAACTTTTTATTTCCACCCTATATATTATAACCAGTATTACCGTTAAAAAGATCTTTAAAAAAACTTTAAGAAAACAACACATTAGGTACATCTAACTTTATTAGTTTTAATAAAATGTACCTAACTTCACGACCTCGAAAATAGTGTAGTTGAGTTATAAAAAGTTAAAACTAGTTATAACATTTTTTTATGCCAAACAGACCTATTTAGAAATAAAAAGCAGTGTTGTAGTAAAACCTTTATTTCCAAATACAAAAAACATACATGTTTGCCATATTGCTAAATATTTCTTACAATAATGTCTTATAAAATAGGATTTTTAAACTTTTCTTACAGATCCTGTTAATGGTTTGTCATACATAATTAAACAGTAAGCATTTGTGTTGGCAAAAAGTATTTTTTTGTTCGAATCTCTAGCCTTTACATCAATAATGCCAGAATTCATAATTTCATTATTGTTCTTATATTTCATTTTATATTTTAGGTCTACCCTTGCGCAGAGTTTTAAAGGAAACTGCAGTTCCCACTTTAAATCTAACTCATGGCTGTACGAATCAGAATGGCTCAAGAAAATACAAAAATATAATTTTTATTTTAAAAAATATGCAAATAATATTATAAAATAGGGACTGGAGTAGTGAAAAAAATGGCAAATAAGATAAAGAAAAAAGAAGATAATATGCCATTTAAAATCATTTATGACTTTTGCAAATTAAGAACTATAATTCGAATTAATTGTAATATCTTTCAGTGCCAATCCAATTGTAAGAAAATTTTAAGAAGAAAACTTATTGTGACTGAGAGTAACCGCAGCTAAATCCGAAAGTTAAAAAAAAATGTTACTTATTAAAACTGATATTAATAAAAAACAATGGTTTCAATCATAATAACCAAAAACTCACTGGTAAAAGGGAATTTGAAGGGCGAGTGGATAAAAGGAGGCAAGTAACATTTTTTTATTCGACTTTTTTCACGAATACAGGTGATAAGTGCGTTAGTTGTAGAATGTAAAAGTAGCGCTGTATTTTCGTTTTTAGATTGAAATTATTCACATGCCATACATTTCAAATGGAAGGCGTTTGAAAGTGTACTGATGGTGACGTCATGGTTTCGACCGCTAGGTGGGATTTTGGCTACCCTCTGTGTGTATAGTCGTTAATTTCCACCAACTTTTTAGTGTTTCGCTAACGCTAGGTAAAGAATAAGTTAAGGTTAGGTGTCGTTTTTGTTTCCACCAACTCAAATCTTTTCCTAAAACATCTTAGGGACGTCCTAAATTTTGGGGTAAAAAATTCTCCACCTAAAGGTTTCGTAACAAGAAAACTGCGTATTAACGAAATAAAATAATATGATTCTAAAGAAAAATACAGTTTAACCGGGGTATACACGGTCATGCAAAATTGTCACATCTGTCAAAAAATCCAAAGCTCGCGCGTAAATTTGACCGTATATATTAAAAAACTGCCACATCTGGCTTGGCATGCGACTCGATGTCCGAGTTTGAGTTTTCGTGGCGCGCGTCGTCCAAAACTTATATGGATGGTGGAGGGGAGGATAACCATCTTTTATGGCGGACAAGTTGAAAAAGTGGCCATCGAAATGTAGCAAATTGGGATGGCGCCACAGTAGCCAGTGGAGGTATTTGGGTATTTCTTTCCTTTTTTATTTTGTATCTATCTGTCCTTTTTCATTTTGTAAATTCATGCTCATTGGTTATAAAATCTCCTCTGGCTACTGTGGCGCCACCTTAAGTTGCCCCTTTCGGCGGACACTTTTTAAAACATTCAGATGGTTATCCTCCCCTCCACCATCCATAAAAACTTGTAGATGTGTAGGACACGTCAGTTAACGTTCTAGTTTAGGACCGTCGTTTACAGGGTTATATTGTTGGTTTTGAGTTAATAAAATGGCTCTTTGGCGCCAGGAAGATGTATTGCGTGATTTTATAGATATGTACCAAGGTTATCCATGCTTTTGGAAAGTTAGAAGTAATGAAGACATTGACAAAAATAAAAAAATATTTTCGCTGAATTACGCTTATGTTCAAGTTGATCACACCACCAGCTGCCAAAGCTGACGGTGAACTGACAGGTACATCTGAATCGTGTGTATCAAAACCTTCATTTGACATTTGCTTTCATGCAAGTGCGTATCAGGTTTGCATGACCGTGTATACCCCGGTTTAAACGTCAATTAGTTTATATATCATTATAAAATCAGATTTATGGACGCAAATGAAAAAGGTTTTCATTGCACAATTCACAAAAAAAATCTGATTAAAGTTGCTGCTTTCTTTCAAACTCAAAATACAAGTGCCAAAATTAAAATATCTTCATTTGTATACCTAAAAGATACAAAAATATGAAAATGGTTTTAGAGTAAAATATCCTCATTTCCCAGGATACATCAAAATATTACTTGGAGAAAGTATCTCAAATTAAAAATAGGTGTCAAATATAAAGTTACAGCCACCTATCTCAAAAACTTTTTTTTATTTTTGCAATTTTTTTTTGCATTGCCCTGTATTCGAATGAAAACAATGCACTTTAATGTCAACCTTCTATTGGATATAATAGGTATGTAATGTAAAACTTTAGTTTCAATTAACAACAAACCAAAAAATAACTTATTAAAAATAAGTTTTAGAAAATACTCGTATTTTGCGTCCAAATAGAAAAAACGTAGTTGAATTTGAAGAAATATATTAACAAATAATCCGAACATTAAAAATTTTGGGTAAAGGCTTTAATTTACGTTTTCAGTTATTTTTATTGTTCGGGTTATTTGTTAATACATTTTTTTAAATGTAACTACGTATTTGTCTATTTGGACGCAAAATATAAGTATTTTCTAGAATTTCTTTTAATAAGTTATTTTTGGTTTGTTGTTAATTAAAACTAAAGAATATTTTTTTTTGTAAAATGTTTAATAAAAAAATCCATTTGCGTTCATACAGGGAGTCCCACTGGGATCTGCTGCGATCGATTTCTCAAAAAGTACGCTTTGGAAATTTTTAAACTACCACTTCCAGTAATACCGGAAGCTAATGCGAACTTCCTTATTTTAAATGGAACACCTATATATTATTTATTTTTTAAATTCTGTGTAAAATTCTAAACATAATTTATGTGTAATGTTCTATACCTAAGTCCAACCGTTTTTACTTATTTTAAATTTTATGTCATAAATGACTTGCAAGCCATTACATAACCATCAATTTATTCTAAACAAAAGCCTTCTATATGAGTTGAGGTTGGGACCATGTAAAGAAAGGACTTCTTTAGTAGACTGTATCGATATTTTGACAATTAATATATACAGAGTGGTCAAAAATAAAGGTTGAAAATCATCACGACAAAAACCTTAAAAGTAAAGTTAAATTTTTTATCTTTTATTACCTTATCCTATTAGGTATTAAAAATAAGGGTAAGTTTGTATAAGGATGTCTATTTCAAAATCTATAGTTTTCGAAATATTAACGACTTAATATTTATATACTCTAACAATGCATTTAAGTACGAATAGGCACAGGGCAGTTGGCTGTGACGCCGCATTTTGTTGTCAAGGCCAACTAGAAGCAAATCTAAGCCGTATTTAAAAGCATTGTTAGAATAGATAAATATTAAATTGTTAATATTTCGAAAACTATAGATTTTTGAAATAGACATCACTATACAAACTTATCGGTATTTTTGATGCTTGGTAGGTTGTGGTAAAAAAGATTTCCATTTAAAAAATTGACTTTTAAGGTTTTTGTTGTAATAATTTTTAACGATTATTTTTGACCACTCTGTATTTATTAATTGTGAAAATATCAATACAGTCTGCTAAAGTAGTTCTTTCTCTACGAGAAACCCAACTTCAACTTATATTAAAGGCTTTTTTGTTCAGAGGAAATTGATGGTTATGTAATGGGTTGCTAACGTCATTTTTGACATAAAATTTAAAATAAGTCAAGTCAAAAACGGTTGGACTTAGGTATAGAACATTATACATAAATTATGTTTAGAATTTTGAGCAGAATCTCAAAATAAATAATATATAGGGTGAACCATTTAAAATAAGGAAGTTGACATTACCTTCCGGTATAACAGGATTTGTGCCAGCTGTCAAAATATTTTAGTTGTATGTCCCCCACCGACATTATATTGCTACCAAATTTTTAAAATGTTGGAAAGCTTACTTTTCGAGAAATCGATCGCAGCAGTTCCCGGTGGGACACCCTGTATATCTGACGGACACTGTATAAAAGAAATTGTTAAGAAGTTTTTATTATAATTTGTGCCAGCTTTTTGGTTTGTATAATAAAATGGATCTATTCGATCTATGAAATAATAGTTACACTTTAAAATGGATTTTCCAGACGACTTTCTAATAGAAGTAGTTATTTATAAGCTTAGTGAAAACTAGTTTTAACGAGAACCAAATTCCAAACCCCTAGTCCTGAATAAGGTCGGGCCTCACATAACCGCAACGAGCCAGTGGCCGTGCTTGTACCTGGTGAAATCTGGGGGATAAGGTGCAAAAATTTTGTATACAATCAAACTGCAGCAATATTTCTTTTTATCTTTTATGACATCTCACGAAGGCTTATGCCTAAATACCAGTGTACCGTGAGTGCCGGGTTACTGGATGTTTAACCCAATATTATCGTGTTCCGTCAACGTTATCCAAGCACTGAAACATGCAGTTGCATTTCACAGCACCTTTTAGATAACGCGGTAGTGCCACCACGGACGTTATTTTTAAATAACTACTACCTAGAAATGGCAGAATACTACACAGTGGTTTGCCATTGCCAACTGTGAGGTGACGAGCTATTAAAAATCCGATGTCCGACTCCGAGATTCGAACCCGGATCGCTGCGGTAAGAACCTGGCACGCCAGCCACTACACCACTGCTCGCCACAACATCACTGCTCGCCACAAATGAGTTAACACACACACAATATGAGTTAATTTTACCACACTTAAAATATCACCTGATCATAAATAAAATCGTTACAAATAAGGTAACACAGTTTTAAGGTTTGGCCACATATAACCACACCAAGCACCGTAGCATGGCCGTGTCTCGGTTTTGAAATGTACGTTGTAATCAAATGTCGTAGGCTTAATATCACCGCCCCGTGCCCGACCGCATAGTCCACACCACATTTTACAAGTAAACAAATTTTAGTTTATTTGATTTCCCAAAACATTACTTAAAAAACCTTTAAAACAGAAAATAACAATGTATTCGTAAGTTTTACTCACATATTATTTACAAGATATAACAATAAAAGTAATTTTATACTTTTTAATACTTATTAAATCACTTTTTCTTGAATTATTGTTTGTTTACAGCAACTAACCTTTAACCACAAACTTTTAATTTATATATCGTAATGAACTGAAATAAAAGGTGACGCCCAGAAACTCAGTGTTTGCTTCGGGGAACATCGGCGCTATCCGATCCACGTATGATTTCATTTATTGGGAAAGTTTCAGACCGTACATCGGCATCGGTGCGGTATGTGTGGCCAGACTTTTACCTATACCACACTTAAAGTTTGGATAAAAGGGGCAGAGATAAGTAGGAAAATTTGTTTTATTTAAACAAAGAGATATACATACATAAAACAATATTTTTGAGGTCATGAAAAGTGCTTTTGAATTTTTCCGAATTAATTTGCCTCACTTTCCTCTTAACACCGTAAAGAAGGGCTCGGTACGGTTATGTGTGGCCCTAACTTTACACTGACGATGCCAAACGGATTGTTCACAAAAAGTGTACACTAGTTAAAAGTAGAGAAATATTGCACAATAAAGTAAGACCAGGCACTAATAATACCGGCCTTATTTTGACATCTGAGCTTGCGCAGATGCATGGTGGGATAAGGACTCCCTTAATAAGACTAGTGCCTGGCTTTATTTATGTCGGTTTTAGGTCGTGCCTTATTTTGGTCTTATTTTACCTTCGGAACTGTTCGTGTAAACCGAACGGCTGCCGACCATAAAATCCAAAAGTTTTTAGAAATAAAAATACTTAAAACCTTGCTTTTTCACATGTAATTGTGTAAAACAAAACCCTACAACACAAAACAATAAAGTAACACAACTAAAATTTGTGCCCCTTTTTTAGGTTAATGGTACTGTCAACATGATTTGCAATAACTCTAAATTATGTGTACAAGCACTATTTAAATAAGGCCGGTATTAATAATTCCCGAGCTTAATAAGGCAACTTGCAATAATTCTCTAGTATTTCTTTATGATACCCAGGACGTATATTAATTAACATTCAGAATGAAGTTAGCCACTTATGTTTCAAAAGAATGGTATTGGTTTTTAACTAAGCGACTTGGCAACGTTGTTTTGAACTAACTTAGTGGAACATGGCATTTCAAAGCCAAGTTTTGCTTGCAGTTTATATCGTATTTTTTATTTTTTAAATATTTTTTATGGTTTACAATCATGGATTTTGTTAAAAATTCTGCAATAAAGCAAAACGTGCAAAGTTGGATTAGTGGTGTCTGCATTTCAAGCGTAATTATCCAAAAATTTACGTGTTGTGACTTTATATAAAAATAAGCGAAACTCTAGCTGGTAACTACTTGTTTTTTTATTTAGATTTTTAGACAATAATGACCAATATTTTTTCTAAAATTTATTTCCTTGTTTTCAAAAGTTCTTGCTTCTAGAGGCAGAAATCAAATTCAGGTAATTTCTGTTAATATGGTTAATATTTTTCGCCATTTTTAATTTATATACCCATTCAGCTGATGGACCGTGTTGCAACACTGTGTTTCTTAATTTAAATCGCGGATTACTTGACCCTGAACAAAGTATATATATTCTGTTTCATTTTATTAACGTAAAATTAGAATAGCAAAATTTCACTTCTATCAATTTATTCACTGACCATTTCTCGAAAAATTACCACTAGGTGCAACCTTGCAGTGCAAGGAATAAACAAGCAGTAAGAGATGGAATTTTTTGCGAAGTTAGATTCGTATAGTTTTTTTCACACTGTCGAGTTGGACAATAAGCTACCGCTTATTCGCCATTTTGATTTCTTAAATCATTTCTTTGGAGTTTTTTTGGTCATCGCCTACACCGTACTGATGAGAACCAAATAGTTCGAAACCAGTCTGCGGTTATTGGTAATCTCAATTAGCTCTGAAGAAAAAACCTTTGGCTAGTGACAGTGTTTGACAGATGCAACCATGCAGTACAAGAAATTGACAAGCAGTAAGAAGTTTTATAACCTTTTTTGGTACTAAAATAAAATGACCCCCTCATGTTTGCTGACATGCGGTGGAAATTTTATGTTGGCAATACGTTTTTTTTTTTTAAATTTACTTAGGGCGCATTCAGGGCCCGGATTCTTAACTTCTCGATATGGATGAGTGGAGTGAGTTTTATGGCGGACAAGTTGAAAAAGTGGCCATCGGAATGTAGCAAATTGGGATGGCGCCACAGTAGCCAGTGGAGGGATTTTGGTGTTTCTTTCCTTTTTTATTTTGTATCTATCTATCCTTTTTCATTTTGTATCTCACTCTAATAATTCATGCTCATTGGTTATAAAATCTCCTCTGGCTACTGTGGCGCCACCTTAAGTTGCTCCTTTCGACGGACACTTTTTAAAACATTCAGATGGTTATCCTCCCCTCCACCATCCATACTTCTTTATAGGTAACGACTCGGTGGGTATCGAGCTCTCGATATTCCTTTTGAAACCTATCGGCCTTATTTACTAATCTGTTTTTACGTAAATAATTAATAGGATAAAGACTTATTTAATAAGGATAGTGCCTACTTATGAAACTCAGAAGATATCGACTCGAAATCGCGTTTCAAATAAGTTAAGAATCACCATTTGGTAGCGACTTGATACGTTACGTCTTATTAAGTCAGCGGTTAAGAATCCGACTGATTCGACAAAATTGGGGTAAACCAGAGTCTTTCTATATATATAGGGTCGCGATATACGGCCATATTGGTTTGACGTGTGTTGACGTCACAGTGACCATTTTTCGGCCATGTTCATCAGTGCTGGAGAAATATAGTTTATAGTATTATTAAAATAACCGTTTACAAAACGCTTTTTAATTATTATTAATCTTTGGGATCACATCTTCCCACAAATATCACTTTGAAAACAATGCAAAACAAAAGTACAAATTCTAGACGCCACTGATTTAATCATCAGCTTTCAAAATATAATGACTTTACCCAGTCTTGCCAACTTTTCCCGGTACAGTGCTATTTAGAACTAAAATTGAAGACCAAAAAAAGGTCCTTCCTGGCTGGCGCCTTTTTTATCCCTTGGAGCCCTACGCTTTACAAATAAAATAAAACTAAAGAGCAAAAAAGAGGTCCTTCCTGCGTGGCGCCTATTTATCCCACGGCGCCCTATTCGGAAATAAAATTAAAGACCAAAAAAAGGCTTTCCTCCCTGTCTACCGTCTATTTTATCCCTCGGCGCACTACACTCTGAAATAAAATTAATTTAAAAAAAAGCTATCCCTGTGTGGTGCCTATTTTCTCACGTCCCCCTAAGCTAGTCAGCCTAATGGGTAATACGGCACTGGACCCAGTGTATACAGTGTCGGGCTGGGGACCAATTGGCCCACCGGGCAAATGATTAAAATGGCCCCCACCTATTTTTATATAATAATAAAAAAATTATAATTAAAACAAAAACATGTTTTTCAGGCTATTAGTATAAAAATACTTCTACAAATTTTTGTTCTTTAAAATAAAAATATCATTTTTAAAATATAAATT
The DNA here is from genome assembly GCA_014170235.1 of Listronotus bonariensis. Classification (NCBI taxonomy): domain Eukaryota; kingdom Metazoa; phylum Arthropoda; class Insecta; order Coleoptera; family Curculionidae; genus Listronotus; species Listronotus bonariensis. Next base: position 57,083 of record JACEGR010002701.1, on the reverse strand, counting down.
CATATAAAATATAACAAAGTAAAACAAAACATTTAACAACTAAAATTATTATTTAGTATTATAAACATTTTTGGCAAGTAGTTAGATTTAAAATCAATTTTTCACAAGAAAATACCTAAATGTCTGCAGTAATAATGAGTTAACATAAAAGTTTTAAACTTAATAAACTAGAAGTGAAAGCTACTTTACTCATTTTTTGGCGGTTTTTGAGAGGTGAAGTCATGTAGAATATATGAAAAATGTGGGAAAAACCTAATCCCAACTTTTAAACTTGAAATAATGTATTAAAAAATGTAAAAAAGAGATTATTTAGTCGCAAAAGACTATATTTCATCTTACTTCTGGCCTTCTATTTATATTTATGATTTTTTTCATAATTTTTTTTTATCTTTGGACAAACCACGAAGGCTAAAAGCCTAAATACTAACGTACCGTGGGTGTCTTAATCGAGGTAAGAGGGAGTTTGTTGACACGGGACTTAAATACTTGAAGATTTGGGGGAAGGAAAGACGTCCGCGGGCAGCAGGTTCCATAATCTATAAACTCTAGGGATAAAAGAACGAACAAAGTGGGAAGACGAACCACGAGTTTTTTGCTTATGACTATTTTGAAATAAATGTAATATCATTTTTCTACAAAAAATCTTACATCAGATAAAAAGCCAGAACTAGATAAACAGAATTATACATAAATAATTAAAAATAAATTTTCCAAAACAAAAATAATAATTAAAGGCATTTTCTCTAGTTTAAGAGCACTATAACCAAATAAACCTATAATTCAAATAAATTTATGTAAAAGAAATATTAGATTAATATAAATGGAAGGCCAGAGGTAAGATGAATAATAATCTATTTCGACTGAATTATCACCAAAGCCGGCCCGAGGGGTGAGCCGGTAAGGCGACCGCCTCAGACGGTATGTTTACAGGGGCGGCCAAATGATCCCTTTTAATGTAAAAAGTTAGTTTTAAAAATTGTTAAGTTGAAGAGTAGTGGAATTTAAAAGTGGGTCCCTTTTTTTTTGGTTTTGGTTTTGAAAAAATGTGTTAAGGAGGTAAGAAGATAAATAATGGAGTGAATAAAGCTTTAGAAATAAAAGAATGCAATAAATAGAAGTGGGGACCTCTTCTTTTTTTTTCTTTTCAAAAATTTTGAACCTAAAATTTTATTTCTTTGTAGGAACGGCTAAATTGCAGACGCCTTAGCCGGCCCTGATTATCACAATTTTTTTCAATGCATTATTTTGGAATTTTAGAGCCAAGATTAAATTATTCCCACATTTTTTCTGTATTCAATGCAACTGCACCTTTCAAATAATTCCCAAGAAATTTTTCTATGATATATCGTTAAAAAGTTATTTGATTTCCGGACGATTTTGTACTGCATCGTACATAGTTAGGCGGTCGTTTAGCCATTGTCTTTAAAGAAAGTAATATTAAACCAAGGTTGATAGAGACAAGAGTGGTTTTCCAGTGACGCAAATAGAGCGCTCCCGAGTAGCTCAGGAGCATTTCGTTCTACTTTATGGCGTTCCAGTGACGGAAAGTGTTATGCACCTGTGCTGCTCCGTTTTCTTTCCCCTTGCCCCTCATGCACCAACCCCTCTTTTGGTTTTTGTGCTTCAAACGTGTTTTTCATGATTAAGGATGGATTTTTAAAATTATTTATTTAAAAGGAATTAGATATTAAAAATAGATTATTATTATAAAGCCAAGAAAGGTTAAAAACAACGAAATTTTAAAATTTCTTAAAGTATTTCTCTTTCCTTGGTTGCTTTCCAGTGACGAAAATTTTTGTGCGTCACGCTCCAGGGCTTGAAGCTCTTGAACTGCTCTAAAAGTTAGTCACTGGAACGCATCCTTAGACAAGGAAAGAGAGATACTTGAAGAAATTTTAAAATTTCGTTGTTTTTAACCTTTCTTGGCATTATAATAATAATCTCTTTTAATATCTGATTTCATTTTAAATAAATAATTTTAAAAATCCATCCTTAACCATAAATAACACGTTTGAAGCACAAAACCAAAAGAGGGATGGTGCATGAGGGGCAAGGAAAGAAAAACGGAGTAGTTCAGGTGCATACCACTTTCCGTCACTGGAACGCCATAAAGTAGAACGAAATGCTCCTGAGCTACTCGGGAGCGCTCTATTTGCGTCACTGAAAGCCCTCTTGTCTAAGGATGCGTTCCAGTGACTAACTTTTTAGAGCAGTTCAAGAGCTTCAAGCCCTGGAGCGTGAAGCACAAAAATTTTCGTCACTGGAAAGACCCTAAGGTGGCCCAACTGGCTATGACAATAAACAGCTGATATTGTGACGTCATGGGAGTCCTTTTTTAACCAATTTAAAATTAAAAATATTCTTTATACAATGGTTAAAGTTTTTTAATCCACTATTTACTCACAAATATAAACACGATTAGCACGATTTTACCAAAACAATATAGAAATAACGACATTTTTTTGAAAAGGATACCCTTGACGTCATATCTATCGGCTGTCAAATCACTGTGTGTCAAATGAAAAGTTAGGCCACCCAAAGTCGGTCTATATAAGGTCACGACATTCGGCCATATTGCTTTGACGTGTTATGACGTCACATCTCCCATTTTTCGGCCATGTTGTTCAGTGCCGGAGATATACAGTTTATCGTATTAGTGGAACAACCGTTTAAACAACAGTTTTTAATTATTATTAAGTTGTAAATTCTTTTACTTTAAATAAAAAACATTTGGGATTACATCTTTCAACAAATATCACTACCAAAACAATGCAAAATGAAATGCGCAAATTCTAGACGCCACTGGATTGATCATAAGCTTTGATTTTACCCAGTCTTGCCAACTTTTTCCGTGGAGTGCCCTTCCTTGCGTCCCCGACCTCGAACCGAGGATATGTCGCAACCTTATAAATATATACTAACCTTGAGGCCACCTTGTTTCTATCAACCTTGAATATGGATGGTGGAGGGGAGGATAACCATCTGAATGTATTAAAAAGTGGTAATCCGAAAGGTGCAAATTGGGATGGCGCCACAGTCGCTAGTGGAGAGATTTAGACAACGGCGGCCATATTGGTGCCATCCGGCAGTCGCAGTTGAGACCGCGCCACCAAATTTCGTCAAAATCGAAGTTGCTCCCATTTTCTAGAAAATTACCTTTTTTTCCTTTATTTTATACATTTTTGCCGATTGCTGCAGCCATTCCCAAGGATTTAAAAAGAAGCACGATGATTATGAATATCTCCAGAATGAAACTTTTTCGCTAAACATTACTACAATTTTATGTTCAGCGCCCAAAAACCCCGTATGCATAAAATTATCAAAATTGGCGTAATGCCCGATAAGCAAACTTTTCCCAAATTATTGAATACGCACCTGTGAAATGTCTTTCCACCCAAATTTTCCTTCTTATCCTCGGAATTTTTACACCCTGGAACTAAACACTTCCTCATAATTGTTCAAGTTTATAAAATGTCTATAAAACACAGCAAACACTTCTCAAATATATTAAAAACCAACGAAAACACAAACAAAACCAGCTGGGTCTCAACACTCTCAACTGCGACTGCCGGATGGCACCAATATGGCCGCCGTTGACTAAATCCCTCCACTAGCTACGGTGGCGCCATCCCAATTTGCTACATTCCGATCGCCACTTTTTCAACTTATCCGCCATAAAAGATCCTGATCCTCCCCTCCACAATCCATAACCTTGAAGGATATTTTTCTAATTGTTCTGTCTTACAGCAGTAGGATTCTTAACTTCTCGATACGAGACGACTCGTTCGATATCGAGTTCTCGGTATCCCTTTCGAAACCTATCGAATACGTAATTCTCATATCCATCGAGTCGTAGTCCGTAGTACAGCGTAAAATTGGGAAAGTTATGTTGGCAACTACAATTTTTTGACATATTTAACTGTACAATTGGCAAGTTTTCCTGTTGACCTCTTTGACCTTTTCATTTTGTGCTTTTAGTATTTTTATATTTTCATCTATTTTATGAGTATTTTATTTTATTCTTGTCTATTCTCTTTGCTTACGAAATATTTATGCGTCGCAATTTCATTTGACAATTAATTTTCAACCAATCAAATTGCTTCTTTGTAGTGTACGTCCCAGTTCTTGGGTACCGAGTACTCGACATCGACTCGAAACCTATCGACAATGCGATTCTCAATTTATATCGACTCGTAGTCCGTAGTAAAGAGTAAATTTGCACAGGACCGTACGCAGAGAGTGGAAAGAATAAAAACTCCAGAGGCGCATTCAGATTAGACAACCTTGTGGTAAAATTTACCCATTTTGTGACAACGCTTATTGCGCATGTCTTTAACGGGCGTCGATTCTGAATGCGTCCAAGGTAAGTAAACAACGAGGCTTAGGCATACTATTTACATAAACCAAAAAAAGGCTTAGACGACACCTTCAATAAACAACCCATGAGGTATTTTTGGGCTCCTGAGGGGGGGCAACTGCCCCCATTGCTTAATTTATAAACTTGACGTAAAGTACGAACCCTGTAAGTTCAACACAGCTACGTCAATATCAGCCAAATGTTTACATACAAAAGAACCGACTTGCCATGTATTTTTTTACCAAAGACATCGCTTAATGTAGCACAGAATAACTAGCTGCCGCAAATTGTAGATATTTAGTTTTTGTACTTGATGAGATGTGTATTTGGGGCATTTTGACGCTATTAAAGTATGACGTAGCGATGTTTAACTAACAGCGTTTAAACTCTACCGTTTCCGCTGCCACTCAATTACGTTCGCAACTTAAATTTATCGCGTTTAATTTAACCATTTATAATCGTCGTTGCCGTATTTGGCTTGTTGTTTAATTAACTTGACCAAATTTAAACTGTTGTTATTGGTCGTTAACAGACGTTTGTGATCTATAACAGGATTGTTTCATTAACAATGTTCAAACTGCAGCGACAGCAGAAGCGTAACGGCAACGACAACGATTTGTCAAGTTGAAGCCTAAACTTTATGGCGTTTAATGTAATCATTTATAGGAACGCGTTGTCGCATTTGCGTTTATTGTTATCCTTTGCCAAGTTTTAACGAATCGTCGTCGTCGTTGTTCGCAGACGTTTGTTTATCGACCAATAGTTTTTTTTCAACAATTTGCAAAAGTCGGTAAGGGCGGCAGCAATACGGTAACGACAACGAAACGTCAAGTATATAAATTAAGCTCAAACTTTATGGCGTTTAATAAGGCCTTTTATATGGACGCGTTGCCATATTTGGCTTGTTATTGTTATCCTTTGCCAAGTTTTAACTTATCGTCGCCGGCGTAGTTCGCAGACGTTTGTAGATATATCGACCAATAGGTTTTTTATTTAACAATTTGCAAAGATCGATTGGTAACGGCGGCAGCAATACGGTAACGACAACGAAACGTCAAGTATATAAATTAAGCTTAAACTTCAATTTACGTCTGGCACCTACCCTTTTTTATTAAACAATTTGAAAAGTCGACGACGGCGGAAGCAAAACGGCCACAGAACGAAACGTTAAGTTTATAAACTTAGTATACATTGATAAGAGATTGTTGTAAACTAAATGTCGTTTGTTATTTTGACTCAAGGAGATAAACTTTAATAAGTTTATCTCCTTGATTTTGACTTATCGCTCAAGGTGCTTAGAGAGAAGGTGGCCCAACTTTGTTATGACAGTAAACAGCTGATACATGTGACGTCATTGGTGTCATTTTTGATTATATTCAAAATTTAAAATATAGTTTATACAATTATTGTTAAAGTATTTTTTTCACTATTTACTTACTAATATAAACATGATTAACACGACATTTACAAAACACTAAAGAAATAACGACATTCTTTTTCTTAAAGAATACCTTTGACGTCACATATTTCAACTGTCCAAATGAAAGTTGGGCCACCTTCTCTTAAAGCACTTTGCTTTTCGCCTAGAGAGAACTAGGTAAAAATACAATAATTATAAATTATTTATTGGTTAATAAAATGTCGATCTTCTTTTTAAATATATATTGTACAATTATTTCTCTAAAACTCGGAAGTAATCTAATCCTTGTACCATTTGCTTTCGTTTGACAAATATTACATTTTTAACCAATCAAATTGCTTCGTTATTCTTCTCGACAGCATCGAAGGTACCGAGATCAAATGACGTACGAACTCGGAAGTTGTCGACTTGTTACCGAGTATCGAATAAGTTAAGAATCACCATTTCGTAGCATCTTACGTGCCGAGATGGTCGTCGAGAATCGGCCTGCTGTAGTTAGAGAAATATTGCACAGCGAAATAAGGCTAAGCGCTAATAATACCGGCCCTATTTTGTTATTTGATTTTACGTAGATGAATAATAGGATAACGACTGCCTTAATAAGGATGGTGCTTGCTTTTATGCATGTCGGATTTAGGTCGTGCATTATTTGGATCTTAGCAGTGTCTTATTTTAACTTCGAAATTGTTCGTGTAACCGAACGTCTGTCGGCCACAAGAATTGTTGTATCACTTAAGACAAACAATGGGCGCATTCAGGAGTACTCAGCTGCTTAGCCGCTAAGTATGCGGAGTGTCAAAACTTTCAAATTTAACCAATAGGATGGCTTTATTTTGACAGTTTTGACACTCTGCTTACCCAGCGGTTTAAGCGGCTGAGTACTCCTGAATGTGCCCATTAAAACTAAAATGCTAACTTGGCGGATTTGAGCTTTTATGGAAACACTGGTAAAATAAATAGAAAATTGGGATTTGTAGCACTGCAAATCAAATACTAAGTACCAATTTAGCTTTCAGTCAAGAATTGAGTGCAAAAAGAGGAGGGGAAATAGTAAATTCAGGTTAGTTTTGGTTATCAAGTCTGATGATGAATGTGTCAAAAACGAAACGTGTCCGACTAAAAATTCTTCTAGATTCGTAATCAGCGCCCCAAAAACCCCCGTATACCAAATTTCATTAAAATCAGCGATGCGTCCGGCGGTTTGTAAATAATTACAAAAATGTTATTTTTTAATTTTCAAATCACTAGAACCGATACTACAGTGTCCGCCGATTAAGAATAAGTCTCTCTTTAACCTTTTTAGAAGAATTTAAGTCAGCAAGTACAGCCCCCATTTTGAAAAATTAAAATGAAAAAAAAACTTCCATTATTTTAATATATTAGTAAACTACATACCAATTTTTGAAAATATATAATGGCCCTTTCATGAAAATCAATGAAAATTTAAGCATTTACAGGTATCTCTCCCCTAATATGGTAACTTGCAATAATTCTCTATGCTTCTCGACAGCACCCTATATAGCTACCGAAATTAAATGACATACGAACTCGGAAGATATCAGGGAGTTATTGAACACCACTTTAGAACTTTGCCTTAATAAGGCACTCCTTATTTTGACAGGTACGCATGCGCAGTTGAAAATCTTTATTACGGCAACTTTAATAAAATACTGCATTCCCTTATTTATGTCTGATTACTGTAAGCTTATAAGGTTACCTTACGGGAAATTTCTCTCGTTCTACGCATCTTCTTTCTCTTTCTACTGTTCTAGTTTGAAGTTTGTGGAAGTTTTAATATTCTTTTAACGGTTTTAACCTATAAAATATAATTTAAACTATTTAAAGATATATAAATAATGTAATGCTTTTGAAGGTAGCTGCGAAAAAAAAGCGGAAAATTTTCATAACTTGTTAGGTTGGAATTAAGGTTAAGGTAAGGTCTGTCAGTTTGGACAGATGACATTTAAATTTTCAATAACTCAACTTTTTCCGTCGGATATAAGGTTATGCCATAATAAGGTAAGGCATATCCTTATTATGGCATCGCCTTAACTTGTGTGTTCAATAACTCCCTATCGACTCTCAAATAAGTTAAGAATCGCCATTCGGTAGCGTCTCGATACGTTACGACTCGAGACGGCGGTTGAGAATCGGCCTGCAGCTGCTAACAAGCTTGTCTAACAGCTAATGTCATTATAATGTGAATCGAAAAAATAAAAGAGCTTACCGCCAATGACAAATGATATAAAAAAATAATAATAATATAACCTAAAAAATGGCAACTCCTGTTTTAAAACAAAAATGTGCAATATCTTTAATGGCAGGTAAATTAATCATTCACATGGTTTCCCACACATACTATTGTTATTGTTATTAGTATAGTATACATTTAGTCAATTTTGTTTGACTTTTAACCTCAAATTCGGCTATATTTTCCCCTCCTTGTTTTTTCATCCTGTTAGACATTGGTATGGATGGTGGAGGGAGGATAACCATCTTTTATGGCGGACAAGTTGAAAAAGTGGCAATCGGAATGTAGCACGTTGGGATGGCGCCACAGTAGCCAGTGGAGGGATTTTGGTATTTCTTTCCTTTTTTATTTTGTATCTATCTGTCCTTTTCATTTTGTATCTCACTCTAATAATTCATGCTCATTGGTTAAAAAATCTCCTCTGGCTACTGTGGCGCCACCTTAAGTTGCTCCTTTCGACGGATACTTTTTAAAACATTCAGATGGTTATCCTCCCCTCCACCATCCATAGACAGTGGTTAGACATCTCCCGACGCCGCTAACCAAGATCGTTTAACTAGGTAAGGTTGCCTCATTACGTCACGTATGTACGTACCGCACTGCTGGTTCCTTGGCGCCAACAAGGATGTCTAGACAGATAATACTATAAGGGCGAAAGAGCGCGATATACAAGATCTAAAAATCAGCTAGAATAATCATTGTTAAATAATTTACTAATAGGAAATAAAGAAATTACGGTAACGACTGAAATTAACAGTATTTAAAAGTATTTCCTTTAATATTGACAAAAAACACAAACTACACTATTAAAAACTTCATTAAATAATGAACAAAATACATATGTGACGTATGGTCCGCCATGTTGCAAGGCTTACGAGGCAACCTTACCTAGTTAAACGATCTTGGCCTCTAACAACCGCTGTAAGCTGCTGTAAGACTGACGTCATTGATCTGTCAAAAAAGTGAAAGTGCTTACAGCTGCTGTAAGCAGCTAATAAAGAAAATATCCCTTTGATATCAAACATCAATTTTAGGCGTTCAACCCGAGGCGTTTTTGGCTCATTTTGGTACCTGTTTGGTTGACAGATAAACAATGGGTTAAACTTCATTATATACCAATTGGTATGTTTTTGGTTAAAAGTGAAGTTTAACTTATTGTTCATCTGACAACCAAAATGAGCCAAAATCGCCTCCGGTATTAATTGGTGACAACTTTGACGTATAATACATTGTTTAAACGTCAACATAACCGATTGGTAAATACTGTCTAGAATTGGTTTTGTGCCTAAAATTGATGAAAGAAACTTTATAATTTAGGTTTTTTTAAAACGTTTTTAATATTAAATTTGTTTTATAACATATTACAGATCTATTGCAGGCTTAAATAACTTTATTTTGTAATTCATCATTTTTATTCCATGCTATTTATTACTTTGAATTTTTTTCCACTTAACTTCGTGTGTGGCCCCCAAGTGGCCTCCAGGCGTTGGCGCACCGGGCATTTGCCCAGTAGCTCAGTCCGACACTGAGTGTATATCGCACTTTCAATCGCAGTAGCCATTTTATTTCAGGGTGGCTTTCCAGTAACGAAAATTTTTGTGCTTCACGCTCCAGGGCTTGAAGCTCTTGAACTGCTCTAAAAAGTTAGTCACTGGAACGCATCCTTAGACAAGGAAAGATAGATACTTTTAAGAAATTTTAAAATTTCGTTGTTTTTAACCTTTCTTGGTTTTATAATAATAATCTCTTTTTCATATCTAATTCCATTTTAAATAAATAATTTTAAAAAATCCATCCTTAACCATAAAAAAACACGTTTGAAGCACAAAAACCAAAAGAGGGGTTGGTGCATGAGGGGCAAGGGGAAAGAAAAACGGAGTAGCTCACAGGTGCATAACACTTTCCGTCACTGGAACGCCATAAAGTAGAACGAAATGCTCCTGAGCTACTCGGGAGCGCTCTGTTTGCGTCACTGGAACGCCACTCTGGGTAAACAAATAGAAAAACGGATTTTCAAGAGGTGGAAAACAAACAAGTGTCAATTAAGCGGAAAATTCAAGAATTGCGTGCAAAAGTAAGGGAGAATATAGTGAATTGTGGGGTTAATTTTTATGCAAGTGTGATGAAGAATGTTTCGAAAAAAAACCTTGTCGACTAAAAAAATCCTATTTATATAATCAGTTCCCCAAATACCCCTCTATGCCAAAAATCATTAAATTTGGCGTGGTGTCTGATAAGTAAACAATTACCGATAAATCGTTCTTTCCACACCTCTTCTGTTGGTTAACCTAGCTAAGATTTTTGATTCGTTTAGCTGAGATAAGTTACAAATGGAAAGCAGCTTATATTTAACTCCGAACAGAGTGGCTTTCCAGTGACGCAAATAGAGCGCTCCCGAGTAGCTCAGGAGCATTTCGTTCTACTTGTTGTTGTTTCTTTGTTTGTGACGTAGGTCCCCGAAGGTCCAATTGCCAGTACGTCCCTCTGTGAGAGGGGTTGTATTCTGGGTGGGAGTCTCCAGTAAGTCGGGCCTGTGCCCCTAGTGGCTCCCGAGCTTTTCACTTTTTAATTGTTAATACTTATTGTTTTTCTTCGATGCAATGCATAAATTGCGACTATCTAGCCAGCGGCTGCTACTGGTATCGCGCATAACCGTCGCTTTCATTCCTAACGTATTTCCGCAGGCGTGCGCACCTCCTCGACCATACGAGGACACCATGTGTTCAACACCAAAACGCAAAAACTTCAGACTTTAGGTAACTTCACTCACAGCGCTTAGCCCCAGAAGAAAGAAGCCCCAATTTAGCGTGAATCTTTCTCGATCCCCAAGGGTACAGCCACGCTCGTACGATGCCTTCAATCGCCTACCCGGGAGGTCTATGTAGACCTCTACGTAAACATGAACCGCACTACTCGAAGATCGCGGAAAGAGTCATTTCGTTCTACTTTATGGCGTTCCAGTGACGGAAAGTGTTATGCACCTGAGCTAATCCGTTTATCTTTCCCCTTGCCCCTCATGCACCAACCCCTCTTTTGGTTTTTGTGCTTCAAACGTGTTTTTATGATTAAGGATGGATTTTTAAAATTATTTATTTAAAATGGAATTAGATATTAAAAGAGATTATTATTATAAAGCCAAGAAAGGTTAAAAACAACGAAATTTTAAAATTTCTTAAAGTATCTCTCTTTCGTTGTCTAAGGATGCGTTCCAGTGATTAACTTTTAGAGCAGTTCAAGAGCTTCAAGCCCTGGAGCGTGACGCACAAAAATTTTCGTCACTGGAAAGACCCTCAGGGTAGCTACAGCTACAAATGGGACAATGGGACCAAAGGTGTTACTGAATGTTAAAACTATTTTTAAGCTTTAGCTTATTTCTGAAATTTAGTACATTCTAGTACTTTTTTTCTGGAATCTAGTACTTTTATAAAAATCATTGTGGCAACCCTGCGGCTCTGCACTTGTCAAATGTCAGTTTGCCGGCCCGCCAAATTTACCGCCAAAACTAGTTTTTACCCGCTCTTTTGACTGGAAAGTTTTGCTGGTTGTGATCCCTTTGTTTGCTCTTACTTTTACAAATATATTTTAGTTTGTTTTTACAAGTTTTACAAATTTCATAATGTTTGAAGCAAGATTAGTTAATAGTGCAACTTTTAAAAAGGTTTTGGATGCCATAAAAGACCTCTTAAATGAGGCTTCATTTGATTGCTCAGAATCTGGGATCCAACTTCAAGCTATGGATAATTCTCACGTGTCTTTGGTGTCTTTAAATCTAAAATCTGATGGTTTTGATAAATATAGATGCGATAGAAATTTAACTATGGGAATGAACCTTGGAAGGTAAGTCAATTTAGTTAGGGTGTCTCATAGTCTCATTGTAATAGCAGGGCCGTCCTAGGGTGTCTCGCGCCGTGGTGCAAAAAATTGTGTGCTGCCCTTACAGGAAAATGTGTATTGAGGTATAACAATTTTTGAAAAACAAAAAGAAGGTCCTTAATTTTACAAAAACAAAATAACCATCCTTTAATCAATCCATTGTACTAACCAATACTAAATCCTATTTAAATCTTTAAAAATTACTGCTTTCCGAATCTCAAAACCTCACTTTCTAAATAGTGCATATAATTTCTTAAGTTTCTGCCCTCTATTCCTTTTCCGCCCCTGCAGTGTTGCACCTTGGTGCCTTGCACCACTTTCAATACTTGATAGGCCCTGTGTATGGTTTCTGTACATTTATTTAGCCCAAATGTGGTATTAGGAGCTAATAATGATTTTTTACCTCTGATTTCTTGGCCTTACAAATTAGTGTATTGGCAAATATTTATAAATACAGCAATATTTTATTTGCTTACGGGTCATAATTATTTAAAAGATCAAGTAGTACTTTTCGAATTTAAAATTAAACTTTTTAGCAAGAATAGCATGCTTAGTAATTAAGTTAACTTTTGTTATAAAAAAATCAAGTAAATAATTTTTTTTTGCAGTCTTTCAAAGGTGTTCAGATGCTCTGGTGCTGATGATACAGTAACCATAAAAGCTCAAGATGATGCTGATACAGTAACATTTATGTTTGAGTCTAAAAAGCAAGATAAAATATCAGATTATGAAATGAAACTTATGAATTTAGATCAAGAACATTTAGGAATACCAGAAACTGAATTTTCATGTATTATTAAAATGCCTTCTGGTGAATTTGCGAGAATAGTAAGGGACCTGTCACAGTTTGGAGAATCCATTGTTATTTCATGCACAAAAGAAGGTGTTAAATTTTCTACACAAGGAGATATTGGTACAGGTAATGTGAAACTTGCCCAAACCAACAACTTTGACAAGGAAGAAGAGTCAGTTATCATCGACATGCAAGAACCGGTTACTTTAACCTTTGCTTGCCAGTACCTTAACTCCTTTACAAAAGCCACCCCTTTAAGTAATCAAGTAACACTTTCAATGTGTGACAATGTACCTCTCGTAGTTGAATATCAGATTCCGGATTTGGGACATCTACGTTATTACTTAGCTCCAAAGATTGAGGAAGATGAAAATTAGTTTTAATGTGGATCTGTTTTATTTTAAAAATTTAATTTTTAAGGACACTGATGAAGTTTTGATATTTTTAAAATAGGTGTTATTCCAGTTTTTATTCTGTAATATCGTTAACAGAAACTTGTGAATAGGGCTAACATTACACTGTACGGTTGTTTATAAAAGATATTTGTCAGAAATCTTTTATGGTGTAATGCTGCTCTCATACCATTATCCTTTGATAAAACCAGTTTATATCAAGTGTATTATTAACATCATCATTTTCTTTTCATACACCTAGTTAAGGATAGAAATGCAGCATACATTTTTTTTCCAATAGTTAAAAACCTTTAAATTTTCAGTTTTTTTACCTGAAAAATAGTAATCAATTTCTTGGTTTTCATTTTAATTTTTGCATTATTTTTCATATTATGAAAACAAATGTTTAAATTAGTTGTTTATGTTTTCAGTTAAAAACTTCTAGGTAGCACTAGGTATATGTGCACCCCATATTTATTATTCTTTAAGAAATATAGTTAATAAGAAACCAAAAGGTCTTTATTTTATATACCAAACCATATACATACATTTTCTGGTTTATAAATAAATAAAAAGTACAAATTATCTGTAGTCACGGGTGGATTGAGCCTATTTAAATTAAAAAATATAATACTTAGGTACTGGAGTGACTTATCAAACCCTCAAAAATGAAGTCTGTCCTTAAACAACAATTATTTACACAATTAAGCCGCTCTAGCCTAGTGTTTTATAAAGTAATAACAAAAATAATTAGCACCTCTGGGAACAATTTTAATATTATATCAAGGTAAAAAATTTAAAATACCTGATAATGTTACTATTTGATACAAGTACTAATTGTATTTTTTTAGTCTACTTTAGCAGAAAATTACCTAGAGTAAAAAAAAACAAGTTGTCAAGAGTCATCAATTTTATTATGTGCTTTAGTTCCTTGTTTTTAAATGACACTTTTAGACCATTTTATGGAAAAAGTAAACGATTTGATGTAATCCATGTAATTTATTTTTAATGCAGTGGGTTAATAAACAGTACTGCATCTTTTAAATATCCTAAATAACTAAAGCTTCATTCAATTTTTTAACAGTGATAGCACCATTTTCAAATTTAATGCGCTATGTAATTTTTTGTTTATTTTTTAATATGATTTCCCACTTATTTTTCTTGCAGTAAATTGGGCAGGGCAGGCCAAATTTATTGAGTTCATGAATGTATAAAATTTCATTTTTAGTGGATTATGAAAAATGACGTTTCCAGTAAAAATCACCTAAACATCTCTTAAACCGCTAAAGCTGCATTTAAAATTTTCAGTATTTGGAGATTTCTGAGCAAGTATAATTCAACAATATCTGCCACATATTGAGCAACACATGATATTTTTGTTACTTTGAATGGATTGCCTTATTTGTTTTGATTGATTTATTGTAATGTACTAGGAGTGCCAACTTTAGTAGAGTAACGGCTGTATTCACAAAGCTCTGGCAGATATTTATCAGAGCTTGGTGAATAAGGCTGTAAGATTTCAACTTTGTAAATAAAATTTTGACCATTTGCAAGATACGGCAACGCCGAATTTTATTTGAACTTTGCAGCAGTGGGAATACCCCTATATTGAAAAAGTACAAAAATATCCACAGTAAAAATTATTTTCAAAAAATAACTTATGGTATTTTTAGTATTATAACAAAAGTTGTTCTTCATTAACATGTTTGCTTCATCTTGAAAGCTAAAAGCTATAATAAAAAATGCACTATATTATACAGGGTGGTTCAATATCGCGAAAATATTTTACAAAATTACAAAAATTGAAAAATATATTTTTGAAACTACCTGATTAAAAAGAAATAAAAAAGTATTATACCCTTTTTTTCTTATCACTTAAAGTTCCTTGTGAAAATTAGGTGTAAACTAAAATAAATGGTGTTTTGCTCATAAATAATTCATTTTACTTTTTATATGTAAACATTTTTAAGTTAACAGTGCATATATAAAGAGTAATCTAAAAGATATCGAATTATTCAAAAAAGTTCTTTTATTTGCCAAAATAACATTTTCGTAATATTGATTCTCCCTGTGTATCAAGGCGATTTTTTAACGTTAACCTCAATTTTTCATAGATATAACCAATGGGGAAAAAAGTTTATTATACACTTTTGATTACTTTTACTTGCTATTTCATCATGTCCTATCGAAAATATATTTTTAATATTTTTTTCAAATTTTCTGAAGTAATATTTTTGCCATTTTGAATTACCCTGTATATCCCATGGCGATTTAGGTACTATAGCTTTTGACATTTTAGACAAAGCAAAAATTTTTATAAAGGATAATACATTTTTTTCAAATATTTAAAATTAAAATTTTTACAAGTATAATTAAGTTCATCCAGGTGTGGAAACCAACTGGCCGACCATAGGGAATTAAAGGCATAGGAAATATTTGTCGCCGTACGACACGGCAGGCGGGAGCGAGGTAAGCCAGAAGCCTCTGATTTCGTTCTGTTTGAATATGCAGCCTCGTTGCAGCGATGAATTTTAAGAGAGTAAATAGCAAGTTGGTGGGATTCAGTGTATGATTTGGCTATGGTCGACGGTTTGTTTTCCATACCGTTTTGCGGACATACTGTATAAGGAAATAAAATATGATTAAAAATCTTTCCATACCAGTATACAGACATACTATAAGGAAATAAAATGTGATTAAAAGTCTTAAAACAAAATCAGCTGTAGATGAAGAACTCTTGGGGTACTGTCTGAGTTTAGTTTTAAGACCCTACTGAAGATAAAAATTGATACTTTAGTTTTAGCCATAACTGTTTAGTTAAAGGCCCTTTTAGACATATTCGTTATCAGATCAGTATCAGCCAAACTGTCAGTGAAAATAAAGAATGGAAACAGATTTTTTTTCCAGTAGTGGCTGGTGATGGCCAATTAGATGGGTCAACCCACACCATTGTTAAATATACTAATAATTTTTTTTAATTGTCGATTTTTACAGTTTATACTTACAATTTAACATATTATTACTGAAAATGGATTAATTACTGATAATAAGAGGCTAAATACAATTTTAAACATTAGTTTTGATACCTAGGGTGCGGGTTGACCTACCTATATGGCCATCACCAGCCCCTGCTGATTTTTTCATTTTTACACATACTGACAGTGCAACTAAAATTGAACTGAAAACAAATATGACCATTTAAAAAGATCTTCAAAAGTGGGTTTATCTTGGCAAAAACAAATACTATTATTTTCTTCTTATGAATAAAAAAAAACTTTTGTGATAAGATTATATTTAACAAAAAAAAAATACAGCTTTACTACCTTACAAAATAACCTAGTAATTTTTATTCCATTCTTCACGTTCTTGTCTTTCTTTAATAACTTCTTCGACTATTGGTGTAAGGTAGAGTTTATCTTCTTCTATTTTGGTCCATTGATCTTTGGGTAGGATGTCTTTCTGAATGGACAATTGGGTAGCCCTGAGAAGCCTGTAATTACGTTCGTCAACAATTTTTGGTGGTAATCTTTTAAGAGCAGCTTCAACGTCGTTGTCTAGGTAAAGTAAGTCGTCTCTCCATAGCCCATATTTATTAAAACCGGAGATATTGTAGGCCCATTTCTGAAGGGCAGTGGCCATAAAGCGTTTTTGTACGAAACTTACGGCCATGGCTTTTTATTCTTTTAAAAGCTACAATATAAATATATATAGTGTTATGTAATATATTTTTAATTCAAAATTATTAAATAAAAAAGTGTTAGATAACATACCTTCGCTCCTTCGATCTCCAAATTTTTTGACAAGTTTTTTGACTGATAAATGACACGACATAAGGGAAAGGGTTGGGGGCGTTTATCGATGATAGGTCGATCAGTCGACTATCACCACAAAATACAAAAGGTTAGTTCTGGACTATCATGCAAAATTGACACTCCGTTTTCTTAAGGACACTCCAGTGCCAAATGTTTACCAATGGTTTTCGCTTCAAGATCACTAACCTAACATTTCTAGTGCTAACATTCCTAACCTATTTTTTGTTTACCTGTTCATTTGATTTTTTGTTATATTCATTTTTAAATAACTTTTGTGTTAAGTAAAGATAAGAACAAGTCTATAATATGAGCAGAAATAAAGAACTACTTTCAAAAGTAGGCCTGCGTCTAGATGGTAGAAGAGCTAATGAATTAAGAAGAATTCGCTGTAAACTTGGTGTATTCACTCAACCTGACGGTAGCGCTTATATAGAACAAGGACTGACCAAAGTCTTAGCCGCAGTATATGGGCCCCATCAAGTATATTACAATTTACCACCGTATTGTATACATTATTCTATACTCATCTGATTTTTAGGTTCGTAATAGACAAAAAGCCCAACATGATACTTGCATTATTAATACACAATTTAGTATGGCTGTGTTTTCAACAAATGAAAGAAAAAAACGACCCAGGGGAGACAGGAAATCTACCGAATTATCTATGCATTTACAACAAGCTCTTTTGTCAGTAGTTCGAACAGAACTTTATCCATGGTCACAAATAGATGTATATGTAGAAGTGCTTCATGCTGATGGAGGTAAAAGTTTGTGAATATTTATTTTCAGGGTAATTCTGCCGTATACTGTTTTCTGCTGTTTTTACGATTTTTTAAAATATTTTTGCAAACATGTTATTTCCTATTTGTTCTTAATTATGATATAATAACGCTGTTATAAAATTTGGTATTTTTTGTAAAGAACAAAAATTTGTAATATTTGAAAGTTATTCACTTTTAATCTGAACAATAATTGACAACAGCATATCTGTGTTGAACTTTACGCATCCGAGTTGTATATGTAGTGGATTTTTTTTATAAGTTTCAATGTGCCTAAATCTATTTTATTGAATTTGGATCTAAACATAAGAATGTGACAAAATATTATCTCTGACATATTTTTAATGTTGCCAACTGCTCTTCATATTTTACTTGTTATAATGACGTTTCTTTAGCTTTTTTTTGTCAATTTGAGGTTATAAATATTAAATTTAATTTTCATCTAAATTTCTTCATTTAGAAAAAAATATAAAAATAAAAGTAATTTATACCTAATTTTTTTATGTGATTTTGACAACATTAACTCATTTTACTTATTTTACTCTGCCCAGCACCTACTCAATTTTAGATCAGTGCCACTGGTGTATTTATCTTCAAAAAATCATAAAAACGGCAGAAACCTGTTCTTGGTACTGTTACCACTTTCAGTTATAAAATGTAACTATTAAATTGTCTTATTTTGGTACTCTAAAAGTTACTTAAAAGAATGGGAACGCTTTGGTCCTGGCCCCAGGGTATAAGGAACTGAGCCTGCTCAGCAGTGAACCCCTCTGAACTAGGAGAATGACTAATGTGAAAAAA
This sequence comes from Listronotus bonariensis, assembly GCA_014170235.1. Taxonomy (NCBI): domain Eukaryota; kingdom Metazoa; phylum Arthropoda; class Insecta; order Coleoptera; family Curculionidae; genus Listronotus; species Listronotus bonariensis. The sequence continues at coordinate 38,605 of JACEGR010002701.1, read as the reverse complement.
AAAACAGAAATATAAAATAAATATATTTATTGTTTTATTGGCAAGTCTGCCAGGACCGAAGCAATTTCATTTTCTTTCAGTAACTTTTAGTTTGTGTCTATTGAGACTATTCAATAAATGAATTGGTCAAATTAATATAAAACGTGTATACAACAAATTTTTTGCCATTTGTTTACACTATCATATACAGGGTGTTCCTTAAAGGCATAGTAATGTTTAAGGGGTGATTCTTGGACTCATTTTAAGAAAAAACTTCCAATGGACATATGTCCTAAACGTCTTAACTTTTGAGATATAGAGTGTTAAAATTTCCAAAAAAAAAAATTATTTTTTATAAATATCTCAACTATCCTTTACCCTTTTTGTTTTAATTTGGCAGTATTATTAATGGTATTAAGGGGTAGTTTATCACTAACTTAATTTTATTTAATAAGTCCAGTGGCATCTCGAGTGTCAACTAAAGAATTATTTAAAAAAAAAATGGTACGCTACTGACTGTGTATATGTGTGTACAATTTTTGTGCTTTCTTTAGATTAGGCAAATAAAAATACAACTTTCATGTCTCCAATTTTTTCTCTGTATCTTGTTTAGTTTAGGAGAAAAAAATAAAAATCACTTAATGCATATTTTCAGATCATAAAAGAAGCATTGGCGGATCTTTTCTTTTCAAAATTAGGGTTTATAATTTTTATTAGCAAATATGTAACAAAAATAATAAATACTTATTAAAATAGGGTTTATATCCAGTGTAACAGTTTTTACTAAAATAAGTGTTTTTGAAATCTTTTGTTTTTTAATTTTAACACCCTGCATCTTAAAAGTTAAGACGTTTAGGACATATGTCCATATGAAGTTTTTTTTTAAATAAGTCCAAGAATTACCCCGTTAAATATTAGCACCCTGTATTTTAAGGTTGTGGTGCATAAGCCAGATTTTTTAAATTGTATTTACTATAGTTTTTAAAGTTTGCAATAAAAGTGGCAGTAAAACATTTAAGGAGCCCAAGGTAGATCTGCTGCAACCCATTTTTCATACTTCACACACCAATTACAACAAAATTGGTTATAGGATATTTTAGATATTTACAAAAAAACTTGTTTTTAAGTTTAACACCCTGTGTCTTAAAACGAAGAATTTGCTTTTTTATATCTTAAAATCATGCAAGGAATTATCCCTTAAAGTTTGGCAACATATTTTTTAATCACACTGTACATCGACATATTTTTAAGAACCTTCTTTTGTAAATAAAAAGATGTCCTAACTTTTAAATAATCATTTAGAATGCACATTTTGTAACCCTTAGCCACCGTGTATACACGACGGTCACATATTTAAACTGAGGGTTTAAAAAATATCAGAAATATGCTACATAATAGCCTGGCCATGTATTTTTGAATTTTAAATCTACAAGTTTATAATTTTGTTTAAGGTATTTATCCCGCTTGTGTAAACGCTGCAACTCTAGCCATTATTGATGCAGGAATTCCAATAAAAGAATATGTTTGTGCATGTACTGCTAGTTTAGCTAATAATGATATACCTATGTTAGATATATCTCATCAAGAAGAGGTCATTGGGGGACCTACATTAACAGTTGCTGCACTTCCCATGTCTGGAAAAATAGTACTTATGGAAATGTCACAAAGGTTTCATTTAGATCATCTACCAAAGGTTCTAAATTATGCTTTGGATGGATGCAAAGATATAAAAGAAATTTTAGATGAAGCTGTTAGAAATCATGTTACCGAAATTGGAAGTGCCACAGGATGGGCTAATACTACAAGCTAAAATAAAGTAAAATCTAAAAAACAAGCGTTTTATTTGTATATAAATATTTTTATAAAGATCTTAGTAATATAAAACAAATCACACTTTCATAATAATAAAAATATGCACTTCTTCATAATTCTTACAACTACACAAAATGCTATGAATTAACAATATTTTTTTAATATAAATAAAATATAAAAACTAAAGTAAATTTCAAAATTTTGCTTACATTACACAAATACATTATAAAGAAATAATAATGTGTAATAAATTAGTGATGTTAAAACATGGATTTTAAAATGTTTATCAAAAAGATAGAAATTTAATGAGGTTGCTGTTAACAATTGAAATAACTTGGTATAGGTTGAATGTGTCACAACTTTATGCTCTTTTAGCTTTAATACTTCAGCAATTATGTTTCACATCTGGCACTATTAAAAAAATATATATTTTTAGAGGTAAATCGCAACAAAAAAATCCTTTAAAGAAGTGATTGTATAATGTAAATCAGACAAAAAGTATAAATATTTTAAATTATGCTATAAGTCTTACACTTAGTTGGGGTTAGCATCTGGATGTCTTTCAAGAATCATTGCTACACCCTGTAACAAAAAACAACATATATTTTAATGAAATTATTATTATTATTATTATTACTATTATTAAAGAGCAGATAAGCGGCACTGCTAAGTAGTATTGTTTCGAGGCATGATCAGTGAAGGAACTGAGATACAACATGGTTTACAATGGATTTAAGATAGAACAAGCGTACAACAAAGTAAAAATATTTACGTTTTTCTTCACTTGGAATTAATATGAATTATAATAGTTCATAAATAAATAGTTTTATGACCTATCTTCTGAGAAAGTGTCACAGAGCGCCTTCTCGCATCGACAATCAGTGCGTTGCAAAGGGGTATGAAAAGAAGGCAACCACACGTTTGTTTATGTGTGTAAGTGTAGAACAAACTAAATTATAATAAATTATTCACTGTGCCCTGCGATTCACTGTTAAGGTCTGGCCCCACATAACCGCAACGAGCCTGCAGCCGTGCGTATCGCTAGTGAAATGTAGGGGGCTGCAGGGCAATTTGATATTAAACTTGCAACTCTTTACTCTCGTAATACAAAGTTCCGAAAATATGTTAAGAAAAATCATTCTTCTTCTAATTTAGCTTTAAGGAAACCGCTGCTCATGGTTACTAAACAAAATATGGGAAGATTTTAATATAATATATATCGAACTAAAGTACAATGTTCTATGAGCGGTCTTAAAGCAACTACTAACATTATGAATTATGAATTTTGTAAAAACATAAGTATAATCAAGGTAATGGACAAAAATACCTTGGAAAGATTGGGTAGGACAATTTAGAAAGCATATTCACGAACTTGGTTTCTGAAAACCTAAAGCAAACAGTTTTGTATTTAATAAAATTGCAGTAATACCTGTAAATAGCCTTAAAAATACACTTTAAATTACAGCTGATCGTAAAATAAACATTTACAAATAAGATAACACAGTTTTACCTATATTGCACTCAAAGTTTGGATATAAAGGAACAGAGATAAATGGAAAAAAGGAGATATACAACATAAAATAATAGACTCAGCTTTATATATTTGTGAGGTCATGAAAAGTACTTTTAAATTTTTCTAAACCAATCCGCCCCACTCTCCTCTATCATTGTGAATCCGGCTCAGTACGGCCTTGGTGCGGTTACGTGTGGCCAGCCATTTAGTCACTCTCCCTACCCGTAAAATTAAAGCTAGAGAGTATTATTACTATTATTCTTACCTGTCCACCAGCAGCACAAGCAGCAATGAGTGCTAACTGCCCATCTTCTCTAACCAGTCTATTTGCAGAATGCATTGCAAGTCTTACTCCAGTGGCAGCAAAAGGATGACCAATTGAAAGCGAACCTCCCCAGTTATTAAATTTGTTTAGCGGAGGCGCACCGACTTTGGAACTTCTTTTCATGTATCGCTGAGCAAACCACTCACTATCCAATGCCTTAAAATTAGCAAGAATTTGTCCCTACAAATAAAAATGATTTTTGGCACATTGAACACGTAGATATTAAAATAAATATCAGTGTAGTAACTTAGAAGCAATGGTAAAATAAAATTTTATATTTTGACGAGCATTTTGAGTAGCAAGAGTTCATAAGCTTTTTTTAATATTAACTTATTAATACTCGTCGATTAATATTAGTTTATCTCTTAGAAAAATAAGCAGTAAAAAAAATATGATTCTGAGTTCATATTTTTTTAAACCAGTCCAGAAATTATTTATTGGAAAGATAATAAAAAATGTACTTACTGCAAATGCTTCATGGAATTCAAAAACATCAATGTCTTTCATTGTAAGGCCAGTTTTATCTAAGAGAAGTGGAGTTGCATAGGCTGGTCCAAGAAGAAGTTGATCAATTGGATCTTGTGATACAAACAGGAAATTTCTTAGATATGCTTTAGGTTTTAAACCTAAAGCTTTAGCTTTGATTCTGTTGTGATTAGACATGCTGAAGCTCCGTCAGTCTGGAAAGTATAATATTAATGTAGTTTTTAAATTTTTCAATTTATTCTTGAGAGTAGAAAGTAATAAACACCTTTTGTTCCATTTAAAGAGTTAGTTTTACCACCCTTTCCTTTAGCAATGCATTGTCACTTTAATCCCAAATCGTTTAAACACAATCAGCATCAAAATGCCGCCGAGATGCAGGGTTGGCAAAAACCGGCTCTTTGTGTAGCTGGGCTGGATTTTTGTATTAGCTTTTGTGTTTTTGAAGGATTTTTGTGTTTTTCTGAATTTTTGACCGTCCTCACCTTAAATTTTAATATCAAATCGGCAAATTAACAAATTGGCGGCAGACAAAAAATGTCTTTTGGAATGATCTACTGATTTCTTACAAAATTAGCTGCTGTTATGAATAAAAGACACTGAACTGTATGCTAAAATCATTGTTTGCAACTTCGGTATTGAACAGTATTCCAGCATATAGTAAGTGGTGGCAATCTGTCAAATCTAAATTTAATTACTTAATAAAAAAAGATAATAATTTAATTAAAATGACAGATTTTTTATAGTTCCATAGTTGTCCTGCAACATTTGCTTTTTGTAGACAATATTTAATACTTATAAATTTGTCTGAAATGACTTAAAAACAGGCTTTATCCAAAGAGAGTTCCCAAACTTGTAAAATTATTGGGTATTATCAATGACAATTGTAGTTTCACTATAGACACCCAGAACAATGCTATTTTTGTTCAACAGCTTGGACGCTCGCTTCGTGGAATTTATGAAGCGGGTATCCATCGAGTAGACACGTAAACAGTATGTATAATTTTCCGCTTCATAAATTCAGCCAAGCCAGCGTCCAAACTGATGACCAAAAATGTAGCATTGTTCAGGAAGTCTATAGTGAAACTAGAATTGTCTTTGGTATTATCATTATCTATGTTATTTCAGTATTCTAGAATAAGTACTGTTTTATTTTTGTTTTTAATAACTTATGTATTTCCGTTAAAAATAGCTTGTTTACTGGACTTTTGTATTGATTCTTGTGTGGAGGCTTTTTGTTTAAAATTATAGTGTTTTTCCCACAAAAAGCCAATGGCTTTTTATTTTGCCAACCCTGCTGAGATGAGAGATTTTCGTCACGGATTTTTAGGAGTGAATGCAAATATCCGTTTTAATACAAAATCGATAAGCAATTTAGAGTAATTAGTAACTAAATCTCAATAGCTATGGAATAAAATTAGGCGTAAACTAAACATCTTCACCAACACATATAGTCTGAAAGCTGGTAAGCATTTTTGAGCAGGTATTTGTGGCACATTGAATTTCATCCACAATGCTTCTTTAATGTTATTTAAATATAGAAACGCAGACCTGGCTAAGGAGTGGCGGGACATGAGCAATAATTTAAAAAAATCCTCGCTTATAAAAACTTGCATTTATTGCATTTTATTTAAATTCTAAATTTTCCAATCCAAGCTTTATTTTTAACAGGTATACCGTATTTTTTAAAATATTACGAAAAAAACGACATAAGTTTAAAATCAACTTTGTATATACTTATGTCCTTGTGTAAACAAAATCGCGATTTTTCGTCAGCTAAATTTGACTAGACGGCTGTGAAATCGAATGAGGACATAAGTATATATAAGGTTGGTTTAAAAAATATGAACTATCAGTTGATTTTAAACTTAGAAGTATCTTAAAAAATACGGTATACAGGTTGAAACAAGGCTTGGACCGGAAAGTTTAAAATTTTTCAGAACCCTACACACTCTTTACCCAAAACTGTGCCCGATTTCAATACAAAATCTCGCTAAGAAAGTGTCTAAAATGCAAGTTTTTAAGAGTGATTTTTTTTTATTGTTGCTTGTGCCCCGCCAGTCCTTACCCAGGTGTGCGTTTCTATGTATAAATAATATGAAAGGATCATTGTGGATGATTATCATTGTGCCTCAAATACCTGCTCAAAAATGCTGACCAGCTCTCCTACTAATGTATTTGGACTCATTTAACCTATTCAGATACCGTGTGATAAAAAGACTAATAGTTTTGACGTCATTGCCCTAATATCATTTAATCATCAGCATCAGCAACTGATAGGTCAAATTTATCACACCAGATCCTAAAGGAGGTAGGTATGACAAACGACAGGGCAATCAGAACTGTTAATGAATATAATATAATTTAAAAATAATTAATTCACTGGTTATTTATTTACTATGATTATGGGTAATTTTCAAAATGAGTTTATTAAAAGTTCCCGCAAATAATTATTGGTTGGATATCACTCTAGAAATACAAAAAGTATTAAAAATTATGGAGGTGTTTTAGCAGTCTGGCTAGTTAAATTATTACAAAAAAATATTTTGTACTATTTTGGGATACTTTTTTAAGCCCTAACTATATTCTGTTTATTTCTAATAAAACAATCTCAGTCTATTGGTAGGATTTTTTTTCTACATGTGGACTGAAATTTTGCTGGAGCATTGAAAAAAACATCACCCCAGTATGTATTAATTGTACTTCCGGCTCAACACGGTGGGCGTTATCGCGACCGAATTATTTATCGGAACATTTGTCAAACTACAACATCCGACGTGTGGACGTAAACTTTTAAAAAGTCTTTGCTTCTGAAAAATAACACAGAAATTTCCTTTGATACCTGTCCGAAGCAAACTTGAGCAAAGTAAGCCCAATCAAGGGAAATGCAGACAAACTTTACTATCTACATAATGAGGTTGGCCAAAATGTGTCTTACTTGACCCAATGTGTTGATCCCACATAAAACGTTTTGAGAAGTTAATATACCTTCCAGTAAATAGTTTAAAAATTTGACTTTTAAAGAATGATCCAATTTTCTGACTTACCAAATATGATGAATTTGCAGCAGTAACTGTACCATGTGGTTTAATAAATGCAGCTTTTAGTTTGGCCATCTGTTCTGGTGTTGATACGCGGATACCATTGTCATTTGTTATTTCTTTGTCACTGCCTGGAACCTGCAATTGCAAAAAAGCAGGGACCATTAACGATTATAGAAAGTTCCGATAATTAGGTTTTATAGTTTTTCATTATCAATTATGTAACAATAACAATAAATAGTTATTTAGATAAGATTTACTTTCAGTCTAACAAGTTTTACTAAAGTTTCGTGTTTTCAGTTTTCTGAAAAGTTTAACACTCTGTATCTTGAGAACGAAAACGGACGAAAGCGGACCCATGTTGATATAAACTTTATTTTATATTTTCTGATGTAGAATCTGCCCTTAAATTTTCTAAACAACATTCTGTAACACCCTGTATATATTTTTTTGCATCTTACATTTCTATTCAAAAAATTGTAGTGATAATATTTTAAAGCATATTTGTTTATTTTATTAAAAACAGTAAGTCTAGCAAAAACTTAAGAAATAATTTTTATGTAGTTTTTGATAGCTAATTACCATTTTTTAAATTAATTTTTGTGTTAAAGTTGAGCAACAAATATCGCCCTTTAGGTTTATTCACATACCCCAAATAAAACCATGTATATTATATTACCAAAAATACATTTAGATTACCTGGACTGGGATCAGATCTGAGAAAAAGCCTTTGTCAGCAGCTTGTCGCGCCAAAGTGTGCGATCTTAGGGCAAATTCATCCTGTTCTTGACGAGTGACACCAAAAGCGGCGGCAAGTCTGTCAGCGGAATGACCCATAATTTCGCCAGAGGAAAACTCGGCTACACCAGGAAGCTATAAATTGATAATAGGGAATTATTGGAATTCATATAAGGTCTAGCAGTAATAAATTCAGCAGTATTTTGACATTACGCATGCTCAGTAGTGGTTTTAAATAAGGGAATCTTTATTAAAGTTACTGCTAGACTTTAATTATGCCAAAATATAGTCGGTCGTTTTCCTTCCTTATTTTGACATTTGAAAACAAAATTAGGTTAAGGGTTAAAGTAATTTTTGTTTATTTTTAATTTTTGTCTTTAAAATATACTAAAAAAGTTAAAACTTCTCCATTTGTAACTATACAAAACAAATAAATAAAATAGACTATAAATAAAAACAAATAATATTCCAGTTTTAGGTTAAAAATAATACAAGCATGTCATGTTGACCAATAACACTTCTTCACATAGGCGCGTTAAGGTTTAGCAGTAATAAAATAAGGTTTTCCCTTAATACTGCTAGCACTATTTGCCTATTCCAATAATTCCCTAATAAAAGCGGGTTTTACACCTGACTAGTTACTAATCACAAGTGCATGTTCAAGTGACTTGGTATGTGTAAAGTGGTCAAAATTTTCTTAGTGAATTTTTAGTAACTGTTGGTCTTACTAACGTCTTCAACATTTTCCTTTCTGAACATTAAATGTAAAAACAGGTGTTTTTTTATTTATTTAGATCTTAATAACAATAAAACCATATTTAAAAAAATGCGAATGTAAGACTTAAATTATGGTTTTAGGAGAATGGCAAATGAAATTCACACCTAAAGAAAATCATATTTTTAAATTTTGATGTCAGTTTTTAACATAACAGCCATTTCATTAACCCCTTTTAAAAACTAGAGTACAAAAAAAATCTAAGCTAACCACTGTGAACAAGTTATTTCATGTGTTTATTTTTTTAAAGTTAAATTCAAACATGATTTAATTTTGTTTTTTAAGGATCTGCTAAAGTAGATTATGTTTATCCTTTACTGTAAGTCAATATCACTAAATTATTTTTAGAACAATAAATAACTTTATAAAGATCACTTTTAAATAAAAACAGGTCATACTTCACTAAGTACTAATAAGAATACAAAACGTTATCATCATGACTTGTTTGTTGTTTTTTTGTTTTGTAAACAAAAAATTCAGCAGAATAATTTTTTAAACTTGCGAAAAACTATACTAAATTATTTCTAAAACAAAAAATAGTTACTATGTATTGTTTGTCATTTTATTTAATTTAAAATAATTGATTATCTCATTAACAAGAAATATTTTACTAACCTTTTTTATTATTTATGGTCATTGTTTGTCATTAGCAAATAAGTTTCCAAGTGTATGCATATAGTATAAGAATTACCCTATATAATAGAATAATAATATTACCTCTGGAATAAAAAGTCTGGTCGAATGGATGCAATTAAAGCCAATTTTTGCTGGATAGTTTTGGCCTTATTCGCTTTTAATAATAGGCTACGCATTTTTCTGCTATGTCTAATAGGAATATCTGACATAAATTCTACTCCTCCAGCAACAACCATATCATATACACCGCTATTAATAAAACCAATAGCTAAAATTAAAAACATAATTTAATATAACTTTACTTACTTTGTTTGTGTCAACATTGGTGTCTAATAATGCTATTAGCAATGAAAATTTGTCTGTATCCCTGTTTAAAATATTATATAACAAACTTATATATTTCTAACATCAAATGCTTTAATGCAAAAATTTGTTAAGAATGAACAGTCGCGACTTCACTTATTTTTTAACCAATCCAGTTGAATTTGGCACACAAATCGAGCTTTATAGATTCTAAAATTTAAAGACAAATTTTAAATACCGCCAGAGGGCACTTTACCTAAAACTTAAAATTTATTTACATTAAAACTTTTTATTTTGACAGATATCGCAAAGCTGGGGGCGCCATTTTATAGACAATCAAAAACTTAAAAAATAAGGTACTTTTTATTAAAGTCGATTAACCCCACCGTTTAGGCATCAATAGACATCAATCATCAATTTAGTTTTAAGATGCTTTGTTCATGAGAATTGTATTATGCTTGGAACAATAAAGCTTTTTGAAGTTGAAGTTGAAGTTGATTCTACAACAAAAAATAAGAAAAAAACTTCATATAAACGTATGTCCTAAACGTCTTAGTTAAAAATTAAAAAAAAGTTTTTTTATTAATATTTAACACACCGTAGTTTAAAAACTAAGACGTTTAGATATGTTTATATAAATTTTTTCCTTATTTTCTGTTGTAGAATCGCCCTGTATGTTTGTAGGTAATTTGATTGAAATTGATGAAAACTTTGATGTCTATTGGTGCCTAAACGGTGAGGTTTATCCACTTTAATAAAGAGTACCTTATTTTTTAAGTTTTTGATTGTCTATAAATGGCGCCCCCAGCTTTGAGATATCTGTCAAAATAAAAAGTTATGATGTAAATACAGATTGTGGAGGGAGGATAACTATCTTTTATGGCGGACAAGTTGAAAAAGTGGCAATCGGAATGTAGCAAATTGGGATGGCGCCACAGTAGGCAGTGGAGAGATTTTGGTATTTCTTTCCTTTTTTATTTTGTATCTATCTGTCCTTTTTCATTTTGTATCTCACTCTAATAATTCATGCTCATTGGTTAAAAAATCTCCTCTGGCTACTGTGGCGCCACCTTAAGTTGCACCTTTCGACGGACACTTTTTAAAACATTCAGATGGTTATCCTCCCCTCCACCATCCATAGATGTAAATAAATTTTAAGTATTAGGTAAAGTGCCCTCTGGCGGTATTTAAAAAAGTCTTAAAATTTTAGAATCTGCAAAGCTCGATTTGTGTGCCAAATATCAACGGGATTGGTTAAAAAATAAATGCAATATGGCGAAAAAAACAAAATAAAAATTGAACTTTGACGGCTTGTAACTTGAAAACGAATGACATTTTGAAAAAAAAATATATGAAGCTCTACCCTTATTTTGTCAAGTAGAATCACCCCCTTAAGTTTCGTGATCGATTTTTGAGTCACCTTGTATTTTATATTATATTTCAGGGGGTGCTAGTGACATCACTAAGAATGAAGTATCTAGGTGGATCAGTTAGCAGCAAAAAAAATGTCTTGACTGATGAGGGGACTGCTCATAAAGCATGTGTAACTTAAGATTCAGAATTTAAATTTTAAGCCTGTTGAGTGTAGATGTCTTAGCAAATAAAATAATTCAAGATCTTACCTGTTGTCATAGCAACATTTGAAGAAATGCATGCCATTGTAACAGTGTGAGAAGGGGTCTTCTCACTATAACCTGCACACAAAGCCGCTTCTCTTGCTATGTTTGAAGTTTTAACTTCTTGAATTACAGTACCATAAACAATATAATCAATCATTTCTTTCGGAACACCGGTTTTTTGAAGAATTCCCCTGTTAATTAAATGGAAGTGAGTAAAATATCAAGTTTTTTGTTATAAAACATTTAGATTTTTGGAACTTTTAAAAGTTCTAACCAGACAGTTACCTTAGAGCAACTTTAGCCAATTCATGAGGCATCAGTTTCGAGTAATCAGTGCCAGACATTAAAAAGGAGTTCGAACCCCATCAACAAGCACAATGTTTTCACCATGTGGTTTTAACGTTTTTTCTCATTTAACTGGTTTCCCAATGAAAATGTTCTTAGTGCATCTAAAATAAATAGATAAAAAAAAGATATTTTTTTATTTTAAATATATTTTAAATGGCTGGTCCGTTGAGAAAGTAACTATTAATTTATTTATAAAATACTATAGAGTCCGACCAAAACTGGTTTTCCGGCCGAAACCGAAATTTGGGCCATGGCTTTGGTTTCGGCCGAAACCGAAGCCAAAACTCACGTGGTCAAGTATAAAATACCTTAAAATAATTAAAATTTGGGGCGTATATACTTCTTTTGATGGGAGAGTTAAAGTAAGATAGCGTTGCGCCAAAAACGAAGTTAGGCGAGCGCCCAACAACTTCTAAAATCGGTTTCGTTCTTGACCAAATTTGGCGAAACTGGCCGAAACCGAAATTTCGGTTGGACACTATAAAATACCATAAATATCTTTTGTCAGAATACACGCCCCTTATACAGAGAGTGCCCTAATTGCGGTAAAAACATTTAAGGGCTTATATGAAATATTATATGAAAGCTAACTGTAAGAAAAAAGTTTATCTACACATGGATCAGTAAATTTTTCATTCTCAAGATACAGGGTGCTAAACTTTTCAAAAAACTTTAAAAGTTCGAAAATACTATTTTGGTAAAATTTGTTAGACTAGATATAAACGTTATTTAATTTATTATTTACTAGCCCACTTCGTTGGGCGTTAATATATGAACTTTTTGTTTAATTATAGTAAAATATAGCCTATATCACTTCTGAGTAATGTAGCTTTTTGATTGTAAAATCATTTTTATGATAAGTTTAGTAGTTCCGAAGATTAGCGGCTACAAACAAACCCACAAACAAAGTTACAAACTTTAGCTTTTTATATATTGGTATAGATTGTTGTTTATGGATAACCCACATTTAGATCCGCAGTGGCTAGAAGCATTTTTGGGACTTTTACGATCTCTCGCAGTAAAATAATCAATCTACAAACATGCGTACTTAAAACACATGGCAGAATACAATACGGGCTTATCGTGTTCTCCGTTTTTAGCTAAGGATCATGCTCTCGGTACTCCGAACGGGAAACCCAGACTGGCGTTGATAAATTCTTCCCGATAATTGATGTATTACTGTTAGGGTCCAGAAACGCCCGGAACTACACCAAGTGTTCTTTTTGATTGCAGTCTTTTGTATTTTTGACAGTTTTGACACTCTTGGCTTACATCAAATACAGATAGTCTTTTCAGCGCCCGCGTGTTTACTCTCGGTAATGACCCAAGCGCACAAACACAGTTTTTGCCCATGAAAAGTAACTTTTGTTTCGCACAATAACATTGGCAATCCATCTAGATCAGTGTTGTTGTTTCATAGTTGCTAAAAGTTTTAGAAGAAAAAATTTCCTAATATTTCTTTTATGGTTCAGAAATATGCAATTAAACAATTTTATTTCTGGAGAACTAAAAGCTACATAAAAATATTGGGAAACAAAAAATTGTATTTTTCTTGCTTAATTTAAAAATATATATAAAAATTGTACAAAAATTAGTGGCATAAATTATTTTTATCAGAAATACTTGTTAATGTGCCACATGAAGCGCTACAATGGCCTTAATAAATTTAATTAAGTTAGGTCTAAGTATGAATTTACGATACAAAAAACCAATTTATTTTTTAAAAACAACTATTTTTAAATTAATAATTTTGCTCAAGAGAGTGCTAGATTTACATACAAAATAAAATCCTTTCTTAAGTGAAACGGCAAAATCCAATTTTGAAATTTGTAACGTAAGCACCACTACACAGTAATCAAGTCAATAAAAAAAAACTATTAACTGATTAGTTTGCATGGCCTACTGCTGCAAAATTTTGGATGTGAATTATGAAAATTGGGAATTTTATATTGTTTATAAAAATAAACCCAGTGTTATATATTTTCGAAAAGCCTGTAAAGAGAGAAATTAATTGGTTGATAAATATACAGGGTGTGCCATTTAAAAAACCCAACATTGGTCAATATTTTCAAAATAATAATATTATATGGAAAAAATTCTAATTACGCCACTGAATTTTATGTAAAAAGTTAGAATCCGTTTTCACTTTTTTGATTAGTTATCAGCCAACTGAGGTAAGAGGGGTACCTAAAAATGAAAAATGCCTGCCCTGTAGCTCAGAAACTAAGATGGCTATGATGACTTTTTTATGACATCTTTCGTTCGACAAAAAATTAGCTCAGGTACGCGAAAACCGCATGGTTTTATTATTTTAAATAAGTGGTATACCCCGCAGTTGCAACCAAAATGAGACACCCCACATACAAATTCAATGCTTTTTATATATTATGCCTGCAGCAGAATTAAAACCCACCTACGTCGGTTGTGCGTCCAACAACCCAGCGCTTTAACACAGCAGGCCATCATCCGACCCAATTATTATAGTTAAATATGTAAACAAAGTGAGAAAAAACCTGCGGCAACTCCGATTTTAACGAAATTTGGTATACGAGGGTTTTTGGTGCGCTAATCACGAATCTGAAAGAATTTTTGGCGGAAATGTTTCGCTCTCAAGATATTCATCATCGAAGTCAAATTTGAACTAAGCTTATTTTCACTATATTTCACTATAATTCTTGATTTAAAGCCAAAGTGTCACACAATATTTGATTTTCACCTTTTAAAACCCCGTTTTTCTACGTTTTTACATTATTTTTGCAATAAATTGCGTTGCTTTTCTTTGATAATTCGGCAACCATACATACACATAGGGCTTCATGGCACACTGGGATTAAAATAAGTCAAAGTATAGCTATGCAATTTAATGCAAAAATAATGTAAAATACGTAAACAAACGAGGTTTTAAAAGGTGAAAATCAAATATTGTGTGCCACTTTGCTTTAAATCAGGAATTGTGTGCAAAAAGAAGGGGGAATATTGTAAAAATAGGATTAGTTTAAATTTCAAGTCTGATGGTTCATCATTCTGGTGATCAGCGCCCCAAAAACCCCTGTATACCAAATTTCGTCAAAATCGGAGTTGCCGCAGGTTTCTAGAAAATTACCAAATATACTATCTGGCCGCCACTTACTAGTGGTTCTACACTTACGTCATTGCTATACTGTACGAAGGAATTAATTTGAAATCTAATTGTCTATATATTTAAGTCAAAATGTCATAATTTTGCAGTTACTTTCTTAATTTACCAAAACAGTTACATGTTGGTTCAGTTGTTTTGGCTTTTGTCACTCTTAAAATATTCCATTTGTATTATCCTGTCAACAGGTTTCTGTCATAGTTTTGGTATGTAATGAAAAAATGAGTTCTGTGTTTCTGTGGTGGTAAATAAAAAAACACTCAAATTAAAATCCTGGTAAAGTAAGGCCTAACCGTGGATTTTTTCCAAAATGAAATAAAATTAGTAAAAATTGTAGAGTTAAGAACATTTTTAGGAAAACTAATATCAACTAAAATAAATTAATGTTTTATTGTTCAGTACCATTTAAATATTTAACTTTCCATAAAATTAATAACGAGTATTTTATTTTTGTCCAAAGGCATACCTAATGTGCATATCTTAATAATTTCAGATATATCGTCAATAGGAGTTCTCTATTTTCTCTTAAAAGCTTTAAACTAAACATATTTTTACTTTATTGGGATATCAATAAGCCTTTTTGGCAAGGAAAATATTGAAACGTGAACTTTGTTCCATAAATCAAAGGGTAAAAACAAACATTAAAAATAAATACCTATACTTACTAAAGGATTGTTGTTTGAATACAAGTGGTGCTTTTGATACACTTCTTGCCAAATGGAACGCCATTGTTGATTACTTAAATATTTAAAAAATACTTTTACCGAAATAAAACGAAAATTATAATACTAATATGAAAATTTTATTAAGAGCAACCTATATATTACTAAAAACTAAAAATTGTGGACCGGACTTTAAACCTTAACCTAAGAGAAGTTTTTATAAAAATAAATTATTGCTCTACACCGTCCTGAGCATCGAATATCTTGTTTTGTTATATAAGAAAAAAAAGAGATAGAACGGTTAAAAATGACTGTACTACAGTGGGAAGTCTTGGAAGGTAGAAAGCTTAATTGCTAAAAAGGTGGGTTATAATCGATACTTTAAGTTTCGATATTTCTGAATTAACCTATACCGTAACATTTGACTTTGGAACGACAATTGTGCGTACTGTTTGGTCAAGAAAACTCCACTAAGGCCGGCTATTATAAAAGTGTCGGAAAATAAATCCTAGGATTAAACTAAAGATTAGAAATTTAAAATTCGTAAAACTTATGTTTAAACTTGAGATTTCGTAATCGGTACTCCAGTACCGCTTAAACTTAAGATAAAGAAAGGTTTTAGAAAGAAATTATATACCTTCTCAGGCGAGAAAAGCTCCTCTACCACCTTTTAATGTATGTATTATGTATTTATTTCTTTACTAGCTTTTGCCCGCGGCTTCGCACGCGTTAAATTCGGAGTAAAACAATTCTCCTTCCCTATACCGTGAAGATTTTGGATATTATTATATACATATAAACCTTTCTCCTTATTTACAAATGCGTTTGCGCAAATGCAGGTGTTGAAATAAGGCAAAATAATAGTGACTGGTTTGTTTAAAGCCTAGTTCATAAGCTTGCGAAATGCGAATTGCGAATCGTGTTCTGATTAATCCATTTGTAACGAAACATTCGAAAGTCGTTAGAAACTGACCAATTAGAACACGTTTCGCAAATCGCATTTCGAAAGCTTATGAACTAAGCTTAACTGTGTTACGTTAGTTACACAAAAGTGTGTGCTGTGCTGCGTCGCGTCGCATACGTTAGGCCTCTGACACGATACTAAGCGTCAGCGCCAGCGGCCAGCGTTGAGCGGGAAATGTGATAGCGTTGTCTTTGATCTTTATGCAAGAACAAAAAAATATATATTTTTTAAATCAGCCGCTCATCGCTGACGCTGGTTAACGTGCCCGAGCGTTTATACGTGTCTCAATTTGCGCCTTGCCTTAGATATAAATCGTATATTAGGTATAGATGACCAAACAAGAGTGGCTTTCCAGTGACGCAAATAGAGCGCTCCCGAGTAGCTCAGGAGCATTTCGTTCTACTTTATGGCGTTCCAGTGACGGAAAGTGTTATGCACCTGAGCTACCCCATTTTTCTTTCCCCTTGCCCCTCATGCACCAACCCCTCTTTTGGTTTTTATGCTTCAAACGTGTTTTTTTATGATTAAGGATAGATTTTTTAAAATTATTTATTTAAAATGGAATTAGATATTAAAAAGAGATTATTAATATAAAGCCAAGAAAGGTTAAAAACAACAAAATTTTAAAATTTCTTAAAGTATCTCTCTCCTTTTCTAATGATGCGTTCCAGTGACTAACTTTTAGAGCAGTTCAAGAGCTTCAAGCGCTGAAGCGTGACGCACAAAAATTTTCGGCACTGGAAAGCTACCAAGGGCACATTCAGATCACACTTTTTGAGAAACCCTGTATAGGCTAAAATAAATTTTATACAATATTCAAAAAATTCCTGTGTAGTGAGAACTTCCGAAAACCCTGTATATATTATTTGTATTTGGAAACTTTTTAAATACTTTTGCAGGTTTTTGGACTAATTGCTACATATTATTATTTTCAAGAAGAACACTAATACAAATTTTACTGGAAAACAATAAATTCAGTTTTAACCATTGGAAGAGTTTGCGCGATACTTTACGACGAATAATACCGAACGACATCGCGCGGGTTCGTGCCTCGGGTCGTATGTAGAAAAGTATGTAAACTTGGCACTTATCTCTATGCGCTGTTGACGAACTGTTTGAAGTTTACTAAGCCCGTTGGACTTTTACAGAAAAAATACATTTTTTTTAAATTTCGTTTTAAGAAAAAACTACCCATTAAAAAAATATAATTTTGTGGCTAGAGAGTTAAAATAGAAATAGGAACACGGCTGAGTAGTTCCTTTATTTTTTTAAATAAAATTGGGCCTTGAATTTTTTTTTTTTGTCAAAGAACTGTTTTAAATATCTTCCCTTCTAGAAAACCATAAAAACAACCCACATACCAAATCTCGTAATTGTACCTCTTTTAATGAAATTATAAAACGTAATTTTGTAAAATACAGGTAGACCGCCCTCTTAAGAATAATTTGAAAATCATAAGATAATAATATTTATCTGAGGTTTTTAAGCCGCAGATTTCATATTTTACAAGTGCGTAAATTATCTTTCGTCACTGTTCTCCAAATACTTTTCCTATAACACGCTTATCTTCCAACTATCTTCAAGAGAGTCTGTCATAGTATTAGGTTTGGACAGATATCTTGTTAATACTTATTTACTACAATAAATTTTTGCAAAGATAAGTTATGAAAAAGGAGAGAAATTATTATCTAGTATTAATTGTGCTGCACATTTGTCAAAAAAAGAGCTTTAGACGAAAAATGCATGTGTACAAGAACACTTTTGTTAAGATTTGTTAACAAGGGAACTGTATCATAGGAGAAAAAAATAAACCCAACATTTTTTAATAGACGTACTTAAAGAATTTTTGAAGATAAGCGTGTTAAGGGTCGTATTAAAAAACATTGACGAAAGACTGTATACAGCTTAAAGCAATAATATTTTTCCCTAATTTTTAAATTAATCGTATATATTGTAATCACCATTCTGCCCAAAAATTATTTTTAAAGGGTGTTTTTTTTTAATATGTCCTAGTAACTCAAAAATAAAGGTAGATAGAGACTTTAAGCCTGTTATAAAGTTGTTTATTTGCTAAAGGTGTATTAGACTAAGTAATAATATTTTGTTCTATTAAAAAAACGACGAGAAAAATGCAGATTGAATTTTTCATTATTGTAAAGATATTTTTGAGCACCATGTACATTAAAATTAGCTTAATTTATAAAAGGATCTCTTTTGACCCTCAACAATCAGATTTAACTTTTTTTAAATGTAACCTTTTTATCCAGTTGGGAAAAGTTTTTCCTGTATTATTGATGTTTTCTCAGATTTTTATAAGACATTTTTTTTTTAAACTTTTGATTTCATAAGTCTAATATTGTAGACATGTATAGACAAACATAAAAGAGTCCCAAATATGTAAACATATTAGGGGTCGTCAATTTAGAAAAATAATGATCAAATTGTGGTAGCGCAAATTTGAGTACCCTGTATATAAACAAAATATTTTCTAGAAATGGACTTTTATCTCTAATTTATCAACAACTTTAAACAAATTCTAACTTCCATAGTTTAGGCGCTATAAAAGCCCGACGCACTAATGTAGCCTCCTTGTACAAGCGCTCTCGCCGGAAGATTTTGCCATGGGTATCTTGGTTATTACTAGGGATAGAGACTTGCAGTTTTCGCCAAGTGCTGCTACTTTTTGATGAAACGAAAGATGACACTAAAATATTTTTTAAGGCTCTTTTTGTTTTTTACGAACGATTTTTTTCCATTTTGCGACCCTCCTCGTGTTTCAGTTGTCGTTTAACTTATATCAAAAGTAAAAACTAATAATACATATTTTTTTAAATCCAACTAGGTACACCACTGTTAAAAGACAACGGAAATACGAGGAGGGTCCCAAAATGAAAAAAAGCTTGTATGTCAAATAAAAAAAGGCCATAAAAAATCTGTTAGTGTCATCTTTCCCTACATCAAAAAGTAGCACACTTCGCAAAAACTGCAAGTCTCTATCTCTAATAATAACCAACGCAAATTGCATCGAAATTCGAACACCCTGTATGTAAACCTAGTTTTTATTTTGTAAAACTAACTTATTTAGACCATGAATAATTAAAACTGTTGCAATTTACCACAAGTTTTTTTCTTAGAGACAAATACAACTCACCTTATCGAAATAAAATTCTTTATAATTTTACCGAATATCGAAAACGCCGTTGCTTGGATACACGCAGTAAGTTTACGTGTCTCCGCACAGCTGATTTTACATGGGGCTTTGACCAACGCAGTTGAAGTACAAACTGGCAACAATGCCAAGCTGGCCGCCAGGCAGCGCTTAGCTGGCCGCCAAAGCGGTACAAAAATATTAGCACGCCATGGTTTCTCTTATCCGTAGGTACGTTACTTTATGACATTATTTAGTGGATAAATATGACCAATAATTTACAAATACAAATAATACCCACATGAAAGAAAAAGAAAGTAATAAAACCCGTGATAACCAGGTAACATTTTAATAGTTTTGATAGATTACGCTTTAAAAATCATAAATTCAAAAGTCTTCATAATGGGCCAGGTGATTAAAGTTAAGCAAAAGCTAATACTATAGTATTTGCTTTATTTGTTTTAGGCAATTTTGTATGCTTTATCCTTTATTATTTTAAGTAAAAGCTTACTTAACTTTATTCACTTGACCCAATATCTGTGAAAAAAATGGAATGAATTCCACTACATAATTTCTATCTCTGGCAACACTGTTTCATCTTGGTTTCATTTGATCCCGATTGATACAAGCGCCCTCTATTGTTTTCTAATAGAAATGCTGTAATTTAAACCCGTTTTTTCAAAATAGTCCCGTTGTCGTTTACACACCTTCCTATCATGATCTTTTGATCACGTGACAGATGCTATTTGACATATTAATAAACATTCAGAATGACCTTAGCCACATAAGTTTCAAAAGTATGGCATCAGTTTCACTTCCCTCACTTTGATCCTGTCTCCAAAGGATACCACTTAAGTTTTTAAACTTGTGTTTTTGTCCACACAGTTACAATTTTTAAATTAGTATGTTACCCTAGGTCATAGATAAACAAGTGTTTTCAGGTTGACTTGTCCATCCTTTAATAAACACTAATTCTTATTACGCAGGATAGTGTTGGAGTATTTCGTTTCTCTACCACTTATTATACTAGTTTTAAAGTTATTTTGCAAGAAATCAAGAAAAAGAGTAGGAAGGAAAATTTTGTTTATGTTTAAATTATACTAGGGAATATAGTTTTTACAGTTTATTTTTTAGTTATAAATCAATGTAAAAAGTACAGATGGTTATTCAAATATTAATATCTTACCTATCTACTTGTAAGGTAACTAACTTAAGTGCGTTACATCTGATCCTGACATCTGGAATTTAAAATTCTCAGTCACAGTTAGTTAAATTAATAAATTAGATTAACGTTGCTTGCCATTTGTTTCTATATCATAATTCTTATAAAAAAATTAAATAATTTTAACTAATAAATATCACAAAACTGCATTTTTTTATATTTTTGCCTTTCAGTACATACATTTAAAAACTTTTAGATGATTATGTAGTACAGTAAAGATTCCATTTTAAAAATAGCATTTCAAGTATGGTGCAATTATTTAGACAATTATATAAATATTGAACTAGTCTGTGGGATTCTGAACTACAATTAATATAAATTCCTTATCCGGAGCAACCATTATCTCATGTTTTTTAGATCTAATTCTAAGAAAAGTCAGATCATTGGATGGATCAAGATCACGAACAACACTTCTTGCTTTGTCTGCCAGAGAACTTATCAACCCAGCATACTGAACTGTTGTAGTGTTGTCCAAAGTTGTTTTAATTGGAATACCTACAAATATAATAGATTTAAGGCCGTATTCACCAAGCTCAAACTAATATTTATCATACTGATAACCTGTCAATGCCAAAAAGCAGTCTGATAAATATTAGTTGGAGCTTGGTAAATATGGCCGTTAAGAAATTAAATCACAGCATTACGAATAAACAGTATTTTACTAACTTAATTATAGCCCAATAGTTTTATTTGTACATATATTTATATTTTGCCATCAATCTGGCAATACCTTCTTAGTAATTCAAATACATTTTTGCAGGAGGAACAAAAACTGTTTAATGTGCCACTGGTATAATAATTGTGTGTTTTTTTTCTATTTAAAGAAGGTTAGCTATAACATTTACAGAACTAGATTTGTTTTAGTATTAGGTGTATTTGTATGCTCCAAAGTCAAATAACCTGAAAAAATGTAAAATTTTTTGGGAAAAATGGCAGTCGGGTGGTATTGCGAGGTAACTTGTTATTTGCCGATTGGATTATAAAACATTTAAAATGTGTTTCGACGCTAGTATTTTACGGATTTTTTTTCACTGTTCATGTATGAAAGAAACCATACACATCCAAGGGTCGTACAAGCACGTCTTAGAATAATTATTTAAAATTAATATGTCCGCGATCAATTTATAAACCTATAAGAAATAAATTAAAAAGCTAAAAACGGAGCGAAATTGCTTTTTATTAAATATAATGTAGCAATTTCTGAAATTTTTTATTAAAAGTGTAATTGTAAAATAAATAATATAACATATATGTTCCTTGATTTGGATCTAAATCAGTTTTTTTTTAATCTATTCCCATCAACAGTTCTCAAACCAGTAACTCCCGTATCATTTTTTAGTAATATTCCAATTGTTTTTTAGATATATTTCGAAGAATGATTTAGAGAAATTATGATTGTTTTTGTTGTTGAACTTGTAAGTTGGATAAATAAAAGATGCAAGAAAAAGTTGCAAAGAAAGTACTTTACTATTAATTCGTATAATATTATTTCATTAAGCACGCATTTTTTCAAAAACGCTTGATATCACCTATGAACTGTTTTATGAGCTGTTAAATGGAATCACAAAAACCTTTTAAAAAGCAAATCTTTAAATATCTACAGGGCTATTTTTAAGTTAATATATTTCTCTTAACACAGTATAGAATTCAATAAAAATAAACATTTTTCAAACAAATTTATGTTTAAAAATGCTTCGTTTCTGAAATACGAGGTGTTAAAGTTTTAATTATAAAATGCCTTTTTTATTATAACTTTCCTACCACCCCAGATCTGTCCACAAAATGTGTTACACAGTGTTTTTTCAGTGGCATTTGAACAAGATTTGTAGGGAATTTTTTCAAAAAAAAAAGTAAGTCACTTCTTTTTCCTTAAATCAATATTATTTTTAAAATATTTATTTAATATGGAGTTAATTTGGTCTCGTGATATTTTTTAGTACTACGAACGACTTTCGTTTAAAAAATAAAAGCCATTTTGATGCACGGCAAAATCGCTAAAATCTAATCTGGTGTTTGGTATGTAAAATTCGTTTTTGTCTAATTTGTATTAAAAAAAAGGTTAAAAACTTACATTACTACAATTTAAAACAAATAAAAAAATCAGTACTAATAATTTTAAATAAAAGTCAAAAACGAATTGTACATATAAAACATCAGATTTTAGCGATTTTTCCATGCATTAAAATGGCTTTTATTTTTTTAAACGAAAACCGTTCGTCGTACGAAAAAATAACAAGAGACCAAATTACCTCCAAATTAAATGAATATTTAAAAATATTATTAATTTGAAGAAAAAGCAGTGGCGTACTATTATTTTTTTGAAAAAATTCCATACAAATCTTGTTTGAACGCCACTGGTAACTTTTTATTTTAAACTTTTACAGCAAAAAATTAAATGTAATGGTTAAAAGAAGTGTACCAAATTTTGTGGACATATCTGGAGTGGTAGGAAAGTTATGATAAATAATTAATAGTTTAAAAAACTAAAAAACACGCTTTTATATGCAACCGAACTAAAAATTAAAAAATAATTTTTCATTAAAAAAATATTTTCACTTCATAGTAAAAAGCGTGGGGTGCTTAATATATTAAATGTTATAATTATTATATTTGCCAATATCTATGATGGAAAAGTTATGAAAAAATAGTAAAATGCACCCCACGCTTTTTACTATGAAGTGAAAATATTTTTTTAATGAAAAATTATTTTTTAATTTTTAGTTCGGTTGCATATAAAAGCGTGTTTTTTAGTTTTTTAAACTATTAATTATTTTTCATTTTTTAGTTCGTTATATTGCACAAAATTCTTAATATAACAGTAAATTAGAACATACTAATTAATTAAGCAGCAAAAGAAAATAACCAGCCCCTATGAAATGACAATGGTAGCAAATTTTAAAATTTGCAAAAGATTGCAACTCACTAAAAATTTCTTCTTCATTAAGTAGCAAAGTTTCAAATTTTGCCAACAGATGGCACTCCAGGAAATGTTTGGACCGTTGTCAACACTTTGCAATTCACTAAAAAATTTCTTCCTCATTTAATAGCAAAGTTTGAAATTTTTCCAACAGATGGCATCCTAGGTGTTGTTTTTATAATATAATGGAATTTTTTTCCTGGCGATTAAAAAAAAGATAAAGGGATACTGTTTGCAGATTATTGCATTGTCATGGGTCCTTAATACGTGTGCAAAGTTTCAAAGAAATCGAATAGCTGGAAGTTGGTTAAAATAAGGCTCAAAGATTCCGTTACATAGGCAGCCAGATGGATAGATTGATAGATAGTTACAACCCAAGTTAATAAAAGCGTGTTAAAAAGGCATTTTTTTCTTAAAATTGTAACAATCTGTATTTCGGAAACGAAGCATTTTCGAAGATAATTTAATTTGAAAAATATACTTATTTTCTTGCATTTTATACTGTGTCAAGGGAATATATCAACTTAAAAATAACCCTGTAAATTTTGTATACTGGGTGTTTCCTAACTTCGGTACGAAACTTCAATGGTGGTTATTTATGTCATTTTACAAAAAAACGTACTATAAACAACAAATTTTAAGAAAAGTTAAAGAAAAAGTCGGTACTTTATAAATACCTTAAATATCCTTAAACTGATTTGGTTTAGTTGACTAAGACTAAGCAGATTGAAAAAATTGGATACAGTGGGGTGTCAGTGTCACCACAGCCAAGAAAAAAAGTACGCCACTGACTTTTTTTATTTTCCAATTTTTTTCAGATTAACATATGAGAAATACAGCTTTTTGGGCTCTTGTATTTTCTGTGTATTTCTCTTCGCTCGTTATTTTTGAGAAAAGCAATTAAAGGCACTTTAAAATAAAATAAATTTTATTCGTTAGTAACGACGTGGAATGTATGTCTTGTTAAACTTATGTTTCGAGGACTTAGCGACCGCCAAACTGAAGTACCGGGAGGAAGAGAACGTAAGGGAATTAGTCATCTCACCTGTCTACTTTCCGGGCGACTCAAAAGAATCACCACCACCCACCGGGTTCAAAAACCTAGTAAATTTTTGTGAGGCAAAGCGACTCCAACTACTAGCGGACGACAACCCCCTGGTACCGCCTTGCTAGAACATTGTAAGTAATAATCTTTTATTCACTAATCGGGGAAGCAAACCTACTTTTGTGACTAGTAGCTGCCGAGATGTACTCGATATAACGATGGTAACATCGCGTATGTACGCAAACATCGCGAACTGGCCGGTATCGAACGAGCCATCTGCGTCCGATCACAGATGCATACAGTTCGAGATCGCAAACTCGGCTAGGTGTGTAGCCACCTACCCCCATCCGCGCAACACATACTGGCTTTCGTACGGAGATCAACTTATCCAAAGTCTGATGTCTGTCAAAACCAGTCTGTCCAACACCACAGACCAAGACATTGGGGTGGATTGACTTCAGCAGGCAACTGTAATTAAAGAAAACTTCCTCTTAAATAAAAAAAAATCAATCAGAGAAGGAACCTGGTGGAATAGTTATCTAGCCAGGCTAGGGACAAACGACATGAAATCATTTAACAAGTAACTACTACCAGATACTCACCGAATATAACAAAGCCCTGAGGAAAGCCAAAGAGAGTCATGGAAGCAGTTCTGCAGGTAGTTTGAAAACACCACCCAAGCGGCACTCATGAACCGGATTTTCTTAAAAGGCGAAACAAAGATAGGACAGGAAACTTTGGATGTTCTACTTCATTTACACTTTTTGGGTATCAATTTCAAACAACAGGAAAAACATCAGGCACCACTGATTCTAGGGCACATAGCCGATTGGGGCGTTGCCAACCAAAAAGTCAGCTATGAAAAGATCAAAAGGGCTATCACGACGTTTGATCCATACAAATCGGCAGGTCCAGGCAATATCTACCCTGCTCTGAGACAGCGAGGATTAGAAATATTGTTACCGCACCTGTGCAAAATTTTCAGGATATACATTGCAACAGGGTACGTCCCTGAGGAATGGAGAGTTGCACTAGCAACCTTCATACCAAAACTGGTTAGAAAGAGCTTCACTGTGGCCAAGGCATATAGAACTAATTGGTTGTCATCTTTCATGCTGAAAACGCCAGAAAAACGTAGATATTCACATCATTGACCTACAGCCCTTGAATGTGAGATCAGACCACATGACTGAGGTCTACAACTTCGAAAAACCACATAAAGTCAGCTGCAATCCTAATAACATATGGACAAAAGGATCAAATCCTCCATCATTTGACAGAGGCTTGCTTTGGTAGACCGATTTTATAAGACGAATGTTGGAGTGGGCGCTGGTGTATATGGGGCTAGGGCGGCAAGCTGTATACCAGACAGAAATATATGCTATTCTAGAATGTGTTCAAGAGAATATGAGAAGGGGGTACCACAACCACACCATTCACATTCTCTTAAACAGTCGGGATGCTCTAAAAGCTTTGAATGCCCATCATGTAACATCCAAAATTACGATGGAGTGCCTGAACAATCTTAAATAACTCGCCGCCAGGAACAACAGGATAGATCTCCTGTGGGTTCCTGGACACTCGGCAATAAAAGGCAATGAAAAAGCAGATGAACTAAGAAGAGCTAGGTCATCTAAAAGGTTCAACGGTCCAATGCCAGTACTTGGACTGTCCAAAAAGGTGATGAATACAACAATAAGTAGATGGCCTTAACAACATCTTGCTTGTTGGCATACAATACCTGGCCAAAGACATGCGAAGGAGACACATGGCGATCCGCCTAAGAAACTAAAAACTTAAATCCTCCAGCTGGGGCGCTAGATAAGTAGTAGGACTTTTGACAGGACTTTGTCATCTAAGGAAACACTTGCAAAAAATGGGCATTTACAAGGGACCCATAATATGCAGACTTTGCGGAGAAGGGGAGGAAACAGCCTCACACATACTATACAACTGCATTGTAGTAACACGCAGACAGTCTATTTGGAAACATACATAGTGGGAATTCTCTCCCGCATGATCATCTTGGTAGGATCTACTAAACCTGATAAAGGACAGCGGACTTCTCTAACAAGAGAAGGGTGCACAATAAGCCAATAGGCTGCAGTGCCAACATGGTTGAATGACCATCCCCGCCTTAAATCATTCAACCAACCAAACACATTATAAAAATAACCCATAGACGACATAAAATTAAAATAAAAAAAATACTTAAAACTACCTTAAAAGTCGTGAATTTAAACATTTTTCTTATTTACTATAAGATTTTTTTAATGAGTTAGAATGGCTGCATTTTTTTTCTCAGAAACGAACCTAGATACGAAAGAAATACAAGAACCCCTAAACTCCTATATTCAATTGTTTAATCGGAAAAAAAATAGAAAGGTACAAAAAGATAGCTGGCGTAATTTATTTTTAAATAATATTGGCTGTCGTGAACACTGAGACGCCAAGATACTCAATAATTTTTCTAGTTAAGGCTACATATGCGGTTTAAGAATATTTAAGATATTTATAAAATACCGATTTTTTTTTTAACTTTAAATCCTTGTTACTCAGAAATGAATGACATCTGGACATAGGTTCATACTCTTGGAACTTTTTTCCATAAAACGACATAAGGAATCACCCTTTAAAGTCTTATACCGCAGTTAAGAAACACCCTGGATATCCTGTCCAATATTTACACAAAAATATTCAGCAAAGCTTACTTTATCTACTTGTAGCTAAATTAAGCATTTAGTATATGATTCTGATATCTGGAAATAAAAATACTTCTAAGTAAGTTAGTTAAGTTAATAAACTAGATTTATGACATTTTTTTTTAATTAACAATTACCAACAAAATTTCGGCCGAGACAATACCCATGAATTTTAGTATTTGGTGCTGGTGTTTAAATAATTAATTACATTAATGAAGATTCCAAATACAAATAACGATCTTACTCAAAAGTGGTTAGTTCGGGTAAGTAGCGAGTAAAAAGACAAAAAACAAACTAATTTACAACTATGCAACTAAAAAGCGCCAAATTTTTAAATATGTCATATCTGTAAAATAGTGTTTACAAAAAATAAGATCTAGTTAAGCAATACAAACAAGTTAAATTATTAAATTTGCTAGAATAGGATTAGAAGTGTACCAAATATGGCTTAAGGGCGGAATATGAAAACATTCCTCACCATTTAGTCAAGACATATGCCTATGGTTATCTCTTTTCCTTTTTCGGCATCATAGGATGTAATAAAGAAAGATGGATGCATAAAAAGCCTTACATCCGTTTTTTTTAAATTTATTTACTTCACTTTCAATCAACAATTTACATCGCAGCTGGCTATGGTGGCGTGTATACATGGTTGCCGCATTTTTAAAGTAAACTGTCGCAATTTTATTAATAAAAGGTGAAAAATAGATAGAAAAACAGGGTTTTAAAGGGTGAAAATCAAATATTGTATGCCACTTTAGCTTTAAATCAAGAATTGTGTGCAAAAAGAAGGAGGACTATAGTGAAAATAGGATTAGTTTATATTTCAACTTTGATGATGGATATCTCGAGAACGAAATAAGTTTTTTTATGACTTTATGCCTTTTCTACATTAATTTAAAAGCACCACATTTGGCATCCCTTTAAATTAAGGTAGCTGTGGCAGCTTAATGGAATAAATATGTGTATGCTTGGTTGCAGAGTTTAGGAGTAAAATATTTGTAATTTAATGTAAAAAAGAGTAACAAAAATAAAAACCAGGCTTTTAAATTGTGTGCCAATTTAGTGTTATATCAAGAATGTTGTGCAAAAAGAAGGGGAAATCTAGTAAAAGTGGGGATTGTTTTATTGAGAGTTTGATTTTAAAGTTTGATGATGGGTATCTCAAAAACGAAACGTTTCTGATTTTTATTTTAGATCAGCGCCCCAAAAACCCCTGTTTAACAAAATTGGTCAAAATCGAAATTGCTGCAAGTTTCAAAACAATTACCGAAAATACTGAATGTTCAATTATGACAGTTTTTTATTTATTAGTATTTTTGACACATAGGAAGGGAATCCTGGGGATACATAGGGAATCCTGGGGAATACCTGGGATATCCTGGGGGATACAAAGGGATTTCTGGAAAATACAGGGGATACCCGAAAATATATGGGTGATTTCCTGGAATAAATAAATAAATAAATAATACTAGGAAATCCTAGGTCAAAAAGGAAGGTAATTAAGGACATTTTTCTAAACAGAAAGTGCGGTGTGTACTGTGAAATACTGTTTTTGGGCGTTTAATGTAGGATTTCTACTGTTTCGTCCCCACCCAGCACCCCTGTTCACTCCACCGTCTCGTAATATGTTTTTATTAATAATAAATTATAGAAATGGATTTTGGAAAATGCGCACACAGTTTTGTGTCATAATCGACCTATAGAAACACCCTGAAAAAGAATTTTTCAAAATCTCTTATAATAGCGAAAACCGCTATATCAAACTATTACCCGAACTATTACCAAAAGGAAATACCTGTACAAATTTGGGTCAGTTAAAAGCCCCTCGGAAATAGTATAAGTACATCATTTTTTATTTTTTGTAGTTTTTTTGAGAGTGCGATTAAGGCTCGGATATATTTGTTTTAGTTGTTGGTATTAGTTCTAATTTGTTCATTTATATTTAAGAAAGACACCTATACAAACAATTTATATGATTCAAAAAGTCAGATACTTAGGAAATGATATTTTATTTAAAAAAAGGTAAGGTAAGGTAAGGTAAAATAGTGTCCACTATTTATAAATGACATATAAAAACAGAGCTATATTTAAATCTACTACACTGTTTTAGCACAAAAAATACTTATTACCTTCAGAGTTTACAACAATGGTCCCAACAACACCCTTGTGGGATTGTATTCTTTTCATAGTTTCTTCGACCTCGTTCGACTAAAAAAATACCACCATAAATATTAATCCTTAAATTTATTTCACGATTTAAATGTACCATATTATTGGTTCCAAAGTTAAATTATGAAATAAACAAAATTATATTATTATTTGTATTTAACAGTTAATGAGTAACGTCGACCCTTTAACACATATGACGTTGACAGGGCGACAGCTAATGTGTGGCTACTGGACCTACTTTTGTAACACACAATTTTAGTTTAAAAATGACGATATCAAGTTAAGTGTAGGACGGTATAGTGCAGTGTAGGACTAAAAAATGTAAATAGGTGTTAATAACAAAAGCTCTGTTTGGCATACCAAAAATGTATAACTAGTTTTAACTTTTTTAACTCAACTTCGCTATTTTCGAGGTCGTGAAGTCTTTGGACCACTCGTACGAACAAGTTTAGAGAACAAAAAATTCAAATATGTAAAAATGTAATTTATTTGTTCATAAACAGAGCATAAAAGCCTTTTTGAGTTTTTTGACATTTGTGACGTAACTCAGTTAATCGCGTTTGGCATCAAATCTACACTTTTCGCTATGCATAACGAACAGTTATAACTAGTTTTAACTTTTTCCGTTTGGTATCGCCAGTGTAATTCAGGACTAGGTGTTTGTCATCCAGTCCTCGTTATAACTAGTTTTAACTCAACTACATTATTCTTGAGGTCGTGAAGTTAGGTACATTTTATTAAAACGCTAGTTCTTGTCGAAGAAGTAGAGTTGTTGAAGAACAGGCAAGAATGCTGAACAGGTTCGAACAGTTTCCTTCCTACCCGAGAACAGGCTCCGTAAACCTGTTCAGTTGTTCATATGTTTTTTTTAGCAAGTTCTTGATAATGAGGTGAAGACTGGACATATTAGGCAATAATCCAATCACTTCCTGGTTCACCGTTCAGCTTTATCGATCAAAACTATTACAAATATGCATTAAAAAAAACAGCACCATAAGCCATCCATAAACCACATTGCACCGCGAACGTTAGTCTGAACAGTTCAAGCACTTTAAGCTCAAAGCCTGGTTCGAGTTTCTTTGATCCAAATGAACGGGAAAGCCAATATGGTCCACTCGATCGAACGTAGATCACAGAACCAGTGAGAACAGAGAAGAACACACAAACTAAAACGCGCGTCCGTTCGTCACCCGTTCGGTTTGAAAAGAACATACTGTTCAGTTCTCTTTAAAGAACGGTTCACTGAACAGGCTACCTCTGAACATGTTTTTAAGAACTGTTCCGTTCTTTTCATACCAACTCTACGAAAAAGTCTTTGGACCACTCGTTCGAACAAGTATAGAGTACAAGAAACAAATATGTAGAAATTAAACTTATTTGTTTATAAATTCAAGCTTAAAGGCCTTTTTAAAATTTTGACATTTATAACATAACTCAGTTAAACCCGTTTGACACCAAAACTTTTTATAAACTTATTTCCACTTTTTAGTCCGCCACTACAATCCACTACACTACACTTTTTGAGATACACCAGGTTCCCTGTGGTGGATAATTCTAGTGTTCTTGTCTATTCGTGCTTCAGGGTATAGTCCTTTAGTACTCCTAATTTACATATTTTCGATTTTTCTATCATTGCTACATTTAGGGGTGACTGCTCTTCTTCCTGAGATCTGCTCCTCATTGATGTTGTGATTTGTGATGTCACTTTGACTGTTTTTTCTTCAATTTTACATATACTGCGCATTCCCTCGTTTTCTATGGTGCCCCTTGACTGGTATGTTGACTGCCTATTTTCTTGTTTTCTATGTTACTCTCTTGACTGATATGTTGACTGCTTATTTTCTTGTTTTCTGTAGTGGTACGTCCTATTTCTTCTATTGCATGGTCTCCTCTTCTTATAGGAAACACTTATATTAAGAATATTATTATTATTTATAGACATTTTCACTGTATGGTGCTGGCTGTCTGGGTGGGTCTCTTAACTTTGGGGCCTTATCGATTTTTACTGTTAAAGCTTTTAACTCTTCTAGGTTTCCTGAGGGGCGGTTCGGCGGATTGGTTAGCCAGTCCGCCCTTAAATATCTTCTTAAATTCTTCAAAATCCCACGCTGTTTTATAGCCATATTACAGGACTCGCAACTCGTACAAATAGTTTCTAACCAGCTCTCCTAGCCTTTGCGTTCGTTCTTGAAATCGTTTCAGCAGCAAATCGTTTCAGCAGCGTCCTTTTGTAGTCCTTATCCTCAAATTCTGCCTTAAAGTCTGCGCAAAGATCCTCCCATGTATTGTCCGAGTTTTGTGCTATGTAGTCCTGGAACCATATGTTTGAGGAACCATACAGAAAAGTTTGGAAATAAGCTATCTTGAAAGATTTATCCCATCCATTTGCAATGGTCGTTCGTTCGTATGCTCTCAGGTAGTCACTGCGCTACTTTTACAAGGGTGGAATGTGGGCGGGTTGATAAATTCA
Organism: Listronotus bonariensis; assembly: GCA_014170235.1. Taxonomy (NCBI): domain Eukaryota; kingdom Metazoa; phylum Arthropoda; class Insecta; order Coleoptera; family Curculionidae; genus Listronotus; species Listronotus bonariensis. The sequence goes on along the minus strand of JACEGR010002701.1, from coordinate 6,595 downwards.
GGCACCTTTGCTTTCTTCGCCGTCGCCATTGCGTTCAGAATTGTCGTGTTGGTCATGTTCCTTAAGTAACTTTCTTCCCTTATATTTTGTGTGGCGTTTATATTTTGAATTCATTAGGGATACTTTTACGTCACTTGGACAAATCTACCATATGGAACTAATAAAAACTATTTTGGCATTTTTAACTGAACTACGGGAACAAACTTAATTTCGTAATTTTGTACGGGTATACCCCTCACTAGGGGTAGCCCGTACGGGGGCTTAACTAAAACTTTAACTTTTTACAAACTTCGCTTCAACTATCTACTTCTCAACTAATATTGTTATAATTTCTTTTTCTTAACTTCTTCCTGCAATCTTAGGTAACTGTGTTTATATACAAAGTTGACTCTGTTTTTTTGGTGACTTAGCACGTTTACGACCTTGCCCGTTTGGTTCGAGGTCTAAGCTTTGCCATTATTTCGTATTGTTATAGGTTTTACTTTGGGGTGTGTTTTTCCATTACCGAAATAATTAAATAAATATTAAAACTTACATACCTCCTATACAGAGTGTTTACATATGCCCCTCCCTAAAAGCGTTGGACCCACAACGCTATTTGAAATCAGACAAATTTACTTTAAACCCTTAAAAAATTTAGTTTTTTTTTCGAAAAACGATAGTTCCATTTGGCTTACAAAAATTTAAAAACCTAACAATATGTTACTTATTATATAAATTATATTTACCGTAAATAATCTTGACGTTTTATTAAACCTTCCTTTAAAAAGTCAAAATTAATATTTTTAAATCAATATATTTTTTTTATGCGAAAAAATGTAAAAATAGTTTTTTTCTAAGAAAAATTAATTTGGGTTAAGTTTAAACTTATAACTCTTTTTAACATTTTAAAAGCATTTTACAGATAAATTATCTAAAATAATGAGTTAAAAAGTTCTAGAGATGTTTTCCTCAGAAATAATTAATTTAAATAAGATTTTAGCTGAATTGTCAAGAAACCTTTTAAAATTTAGGTAAACAAGATATAGTTTTAACGGTAAGATTATTTTTTAGATAAAAAGTGGTCTAATTGGTGTTAACTACACAAATATTTTTATTGTTCGGTATGTTTACTACATAGATAATATGTACTATATGGAAACACCTGACTTTGTAAACAAAATATGTATGTGTTATTTTAAACTGCCTAGCTCTGCATTATTATCAATTGTCTCGGCCTTGTCCGTATATGTTTTTGTGTGTCAAACTATGAACTATTTAAAAAGCAATTGAACATACTATTTCATATACGGTGGGTTAAAAAATAGTTATCATTAAATTCTACTATAAGACCACTTTTCTCTATATTTTTATCTTATTAGATTATTTTGCTATTAGGTAAACAACACAAAAAGTACCGTTAAATAAAAACAAACACAAGTGTACTTAAACACTTTGGAAATAGCATATTGCCCCCAATTGTTTTTCCTTTGTTAAGCTACCCTGTGTCCACCTGGCCTGTCTGTCCATCTGCTTACGGGTGTCCCATTGGCAATTTGTCCCGTACCTCCTTTTGATTAACCATTTTCTGCCTTTAACTCCCATTTTCTTCTTCCACATCAGATAACTGCAGCCGCGTGCCAATTTACCCATATCCTGAGCTTCCTCAGGGCCGTTGAACTGTCTTGTACCCCACCATTCAAGACCATAACTTCAGGGCTCTTCCCCATACTAGAGCTGCTGCTTCCAGTGCTAATGCAGCCTCGTGCTGCTTCTAAACTCCGTCTTTACGACGTAAAACAACAATTTTTCGCAAATAAGTATTTTTCCATATTCTTCTTCATCGACTCTGGCAAAACAACAACCTCAACGCAAATAACTATTTTACTTTTCCTTATTCTTCTTCAATAACTCTGGCTAACCCCATTTAGCCATATTTAAAAAAACTGAAGATCTTATCTTCATTTTCTTGTAGCTAAGCTGCTAGCTCCTTGCAGCTACGCTACGCAATAAACATTTCTTCCCCGTCTTCGTCATCTAACATACATTTCTTCTTCGGGGCACGTGAAGCCTTTACCATATATATGGCATTTTTTTTCCACAAAGGCACTGGGGGGCAGGAAGGGCGGGCCATGGGCGACGTTTCATATCGCTTCACAAAGGGCACTGGAACTAAGACGAACACAGCTTACCATAACCGACGTTTCACAAAGGTCAGTGGGAACGGGGGCGCCTCCACCAACGCTCAAGGGGAGGGGCATATGTGAACACCCAGTATAAAAAAGTATACATTTTAAAAATTAAAAAAAAATGTATATATGCATTTTCGGAATTTTAAAATAAGCATACATTTTAATTAGGTTACTTAACATTATATATATGTCAAGGTTTTAAGTTATTGAAATTATAAACTAATAGTGATAAAAATTAAACAAATTTGAAAAAAATAACTAGGTGACTGGTGACTCCAAAAATACTGGGTGTTCCCATTGTCCACACAGTTTAAGGAAAGAAAGGGGGACGTTTATTTTAGAAGTATTATACTGGTAAAGTTGTTATTTTATTTGGTGCAAAATATAATTTTTATTTATTTCCACTGGCTACTATGGCGCCATCCCAACATTCGGATGGCCACTTTTTCAACTTGTTCGCCATAAAAGATGGTTATCCTCCCCTCCACCATCCATACTTTTAGGCTACATTTACAACCAATTTTGAAATTTTAAATTGATGAAAAATCAACAATTGGTTAAACTTCACTTGTCAAATCCAAATTTGATGAGTGAAGTTTAACCAATTGTTTAAACGTCAATTTGAAATTTCAGAATTGGTTGTAAATGTAGGATTATGCTTTTATTTATAAACAAATAAATAAAATTTTCACATATTTGGGTTTCTCGTTTTCTATACTTGTTCGTACGAGTGGGGGTTGACAAAAGGACAAATGGACCAAAAATTTAATTTTTTCATAAAAATTTTTGCATGTACAAAAATAGGATTCACGAAGAGAAAAATGTTAATTTTGTATATATGGTTCGCTAAAACTTGAAAAACATGATTTTTGTCCAAGAGTAAACTACCTTGATTTTTCATTTTTAAGCAAAATATCATTTAGAATGATTCAATAAAATTTTGTATTATTGTATTTGTCGATAAATAACATTATTCTAAATAAATTTTTCAAATATAAAACAAAAATACTATTTAAATAATAATTACTAAAAAATTAGTTTGCTCCGGGAGCAATCAAATACTCTCGGCGGAAACCCATCACTTAGGTCCGCTGATGGCCTGGTGTGTAAAGCGCTGGGTCGTTGTGCGCACAACGGACTTGAGGCACAAAACAGAGAGTGTTAGTTCTGGTTAGACGTAAGGTGGGTTTGAATCCTGCTGAGGCCAAATGCTTATTTATAAGTTGGTCGGGAATTTAGTGGTTAGCTCAACAACAGACGGACAAAGTGCAAAATGTATCGACGCTAAAAGCCAGCAAGGACTAAGGCGCCGGCACACACTTTGGCGTGTCCTGCGCAACCCTAGACATGCGGACCCATTCCAGTTAGAAGGGTCGGATATCCCCTGGAACCTTTTTTAGGAAAGCTGTAGGTCCCGTCTGGCTCACATCATCCAGATGTAAAAAGACAGGGCGCAAAATAGGCCGAGCAGCGTCAGTGCATGGGTAATCCCGGCGTATTTTAAGGTCTAAGCTCTAACCCATCACTATCGGGAGCAAAAAAATAAGCTCCTAAGGAATGCTTCCCCAATGCTCCCAAAAATAAACGCCCGGAGTTTTTCACGACATATCTCTACATTAAATAAGTGTTGGGTACTCTTTTTTATAAAAAGACATATATGACATCACCCCTAAGTTTCGTACCGTAGTTAAGAAACATCCAGTATAAGTTACCTTTGGTTAAGATGAATTTATTTTGCAAAATATGTGTCTATGTACTGCATATTGCACATATAAGGGCACGGTCATGCTCATTCAGTGCGTAGTCCTGACCACATCCTGAAGAGTAGATGCGATTTTTAAGTTTGGTAATGGATATCTCGAAAACAAAACGGTTTCTGCAAACATTTTTTCGGACTCGTGATCAGTGCCACAAAAAATAAAACCGGGTTTATAAATCAAAATTTAATTTTAGGATATGTTTAAAAATCAAAATTTAATTTTTGTATTAGTATTAGCATTAGTTACAAGATTTAAGAACATACATAACATTTAAATTGAAATATTTATAAATCAAATTTAATTTTCTGGTCTTAAGAAACAACGTTGAAATTCTCTAAAATCCGAAACTTAAGACTAAAATAGGAAAACATATTAATTGCCCACGTACCATAAAAAGGTTTAAGCCGGTAACTCTTTTTATTTAAGTTCCATTATTTTTTATTTTATGTAGGGTATTAATTCAACAAAAATTGCTAATTTTAAGTCAGGTTATTACTAATACTAATACTTAAATGAAATTCTGATTTTTTAAACTCGGCTATAGATCGGTATTTTTGCAACATTCTAAAAAAATATATATATTTTAATAGTTTTTACATCATGGGTCCAATTATTTTTGGTTTTCTTTCAACAGATACCTACAAAGATTTTATTTTTTAAAAATTATTTAAAATATATCGGCAAATTCGTTGTAATCTGTCTTTAGAAATTTAAATTTAAAAGAAATTAAAGTAGATTTTCTAACTCATGATGTCATACCAAAATTAAGCCAATCAGAATAGCAAACGCGAATTGCATTTTCATGATTGCTGTTTGGTGTATCCGTGTATCGGAAATCGGAACGTCCCTCAAAATGCTAAATATTTGACTTAACTAATCTTTACTTTTTTAGATAAAAATACCGTTTTAAATCCATACTCAGCACCAAATTTCATTTTAAATAATTTTTTTAAAGGTAAGTAAAAAGGATTAACAAACGTTTTTATATTATAATAATTAAAATAAATAATTTGCTTTTACACTTTTCCTTATGAAATCACTCTTGTAGCTTAAAGATATGAATAGTGGTTATTTATACCATGGCAGATATTTGTGCTTTTTAATTTAATTGTTGCATAATGTTTCCTAAAAAGAAAACATTTTTTTTTTAGGTTTGAGCAATGGGAGGCGGTGGTCATGGGCATGGACATCATGAACCTTATACAATTCCAGATTATCGTATTTACAAAGTTTCCGATGTACCAGAACTTCAAGCCATACAAGAAGCTTTGGCAGCTAAAGGATTAAAAGATCCATGGTTGCGCAATGAAGTTTGGCGATACAACGTGAAAGAATTTGGAACCGAAGCTAGTCGTGCAAAACTTTTGTTTTTCAGAGGATTTAAATATGGGTTTGCCGCATTTGTATTGACTATGGTTGGAACAAGCATATATGATAGAATGTATCCTAGCGACCATCATGGACATGATCACCATTAAATTATTTACCTGTTTTAGTTCTACGAGTAGGGATTGAAATTAAATTTTTAATAATTGTTTATTGTACTGGCAATTTATCCATTGTATAATAAACAGTCCTATTTAACTTAAATGGTCTTTGGGTTTCTACATGAAGCAGTGAAACATAACTTAAAAAAGTGAAATATGCAGGGTGTCTCAGAAATGTGCGAAAAAAATGATACCACAAATTCCTAATGCTAAAATATGACAATTTAACCCAAAAAAATATTTTATTTATCATATCTTTTGGTCTACCTTTTTTCCCTATGGCCAATGTTAATTTTATTGCCCCTAAATTATTATCTGTAAGACTATTAAAAGGGTCTTGTCTTGGACTATCAACAATCCTCTTTACCTTGTAATTTTGTTCACCTTTCCTGGATAATTAAAGTTCTTTCACCCTAAATACATGCATACTTTGGCAGTATGTATTTTAGTTTTGGTTCTATAAAATGATAATTTTTTTTCTTTCCGCTAAAATTCTCCTGGCTTCTATTTTTCAGAAAGATACAATCTTCTTTTAAATACCTATTAAGACCTTCGACAAAATCTTCATAGGTGTCAAACGTGTCTCCCAGTTTCAGAGTTCACCAAAACATGGAAAACATGATTTTTCTCCAAGAGTAAACTACCATCATAGACATGATCACAATTAAATTATGTACCTGCTTTAGTAGTGAAACAACTTAAAAAAGTAAGAAATACAGGGTATCTCTGACAGGTTCGGAAAAATGACACCACAAATTCCTGAGGCTAAAATAGAACATTTTAACCCCACTTACCTTACTCCAAAAGTAGATGGTTTTAGAGAGACAGGGTGTCAAAAATGTATTCTCGATTAAGTTCTTTTAAAATGGCTTTGCCAATAATAGATGTATTGTCACAATATTCAGCAAAGGGGGTTTTATGATGTGAGAATTTGCCATTAATTTTATTTTAAACTGTATAGGGCGCCACTTGCTTTATCTTGCATGTATTAAAAACGTAATAAGTTTTTTTATTCACCCTGTACATAACTTTTAGATAACAATTCCTTTTCTTCAACATATATTACATAAAAAATATACACTTATTATTTTAAAAATTTTGCCACCCTATTTCTTAAAAGTTAAGCCATTTAGAAAATGGGTTTATTTGAACTTTTCTTCTTATCATCACCCTAAAA
>JACEGR010002700.1:0-121829 GCA_014170235.1 Listronotus bonariensis | reverse complement strand
TGGAACAGATGAAAATAACACGACAAGTTCCTATAAAAATTTTTCCGTTTAAGCCCCCTGCTGGAGATATGATCTCCTAAAGGGGCAGCTAGAAATCGATTTTTCGTGAATAACCTTTTAAAGCGCTCTGTATAATTTGATAATATTTTAGTACGATGCATACTAGTAAAGACCTCTTAAAATAGTGCCCTTGAAACTTATGTCGCTTCTTTAGTTTGCCAGGGACGGACTAGTTTTCGCACATTATTGATAATATTTTTTACGCCCTGTATGGTGAAGACACAAAAAATATGTTTTTGGGTAGTTTAAACCTTTTGCTAAAAAAAAGGTACTCTTGTTTGACATCGATAAAATGAGCCGTTTTCGAGTAAAAAAGTCTTTGTTTTTCTAATTTTTGTGGGGTTGATATGAGGAAGAATTCCCTTATCATCCACATTTTTATTAAATTCAATAAAAACTGAACATCAACTGCTTAATTAAAAACTTCGTAAGAAGGTTCAACATGGCCTCCGTGAAGTCTGATACACTCACGAGCCCGACGAATTGAGGACTGCTGTACCCGCCACAATAGGCCAACATTATTCCTTATTTGATCGCAGTGAAACGTGATTCTCCGGAGAAGTTCCTCCCTACTTTCGACAGGAGTGGAATACACCAAAGTTTTAAGATGTCCCCACAAGTGAAAATCGAGTGGCGTCAAGTCGGGAGATCGAGGAGGCCAGGCAATAGGTCCTCCTCTACCTATCCAACGGTTTGGATAGACTGTATTTAGGTGCTCCCGCACAGCAACGCTGAAATGGGGTGGTGCCCCATCGTGCATGTAGTACATGTTTCGGCGAGTTTCAAGTGGTAAGTGTTCTACTAAATAGTGAAAATCGTTCTGAAGGAATTCCAAGTAAAGTTGTCCATTTAGTCGTGCCGGCAGTACGAATGGTCCAATCAAGAAATTGCCAACGATTCCTGCCCAGACATTAATTTGTTGAAACTGATGTTGGTGATGCGAGACAATAGTCGCATGAGGATTTTCGTCAGCCCATACATGCGAGTTGTGTAAATTAATGATTCCATTTTTGCTAAAACCTGCTTCGTCCGTGAAGAGAATCGTGCTAATGAAATTTGCATTGTTTCGTTGCTGATTCAATAACCAGTTTGCAAACTGCATTCTACGGGGAAAGTCTTCAGGAATCAATTCATGCACTTTTTGCAGATGATATGGATACAAAAGCTGTTCTTTAAGAATTTCATGTACTATTGTCTTCGACGTATTAAATTGCGCTGATAATTTTCGAGTGCTTGTTGAAGGAGTGTCACCTACAGCATTTAAAATATTTTCCTCTAATTGAGCTGTACGTACTGTTCTTCCCCGACCAGCGTCTGTACTTCTTTTCCCAAAATTTCCTAAAAGTATGAAGGGATTTAGTAAATGTATTACCTTTATTAAAATGGAATCGCCCACCATTCTCCCTTAGACGTTGGTCAATTCGTTGAAATGTTTTATGATCGGGAAGTATACGATTAGGATATCTATCGTGGTATAACCTCCTGGCTTCCAAAGCATTGCAAGATGCAAGACCATACATCAGGTGCATGTCTGCATATTCACTAAACGTGTATTCCATATTTCCAATTACTTATTCAAAGACGAAATTCAAAAATTAGTTAAGTTAATATCGAAGTAAAGAATGAATGTGTCACCGACGTGAAAGTTGACAAGTTCTGAAAGGTGGTAATTTTTTCGTACCTAGATATGTACTTAGCAATCTCCCTAACAACATTTGCAACAAATTCCTGACCTGCTACGAGAGGACTTCAATACTGAATCAAAATTACAAATTACATCGAAAATAAAATATTGTATTATTAAACAAAAATAAACTCTTATTGTTAAAATAATTTTTTACTCGAAAACGGCTCATTTTATCGATGTCAAACAAGAGTACCTTTTTTTTAGCAAAAGGTTTAAACTACCCAAAAACATATTTTTGTGTCTTCACCATACAGGGCGTAAAAAATATTATCAATAATGTGCGAAAACTAGTCCGTCCCTGGCAAACTAAAGAAGCGACATAAGTTTCAAAGGGCACTATTTTAAGAAGGTCTTTACTAGTATGCATCGTACTAAAATATTATCAAATTATACAGAGCGCTTTAAAAAGTTATTCACGAAAAATCGATTTCCTAGCTGCCCCCTTTAGGGGTATCATATCTCCGCAGGGAGCTTAAACGAGAAAAATTTTATAGGAACTTGTCGTGTTATTTTCATCTCTTCCATACGTGTGCACCTTATTATTTGTGTCATCTTGTCTTTAAACTTTCGTATTGTTTTTTTGTTGTTTCTTCACTTAACCAATTAACGTCTAGTAGATGGTGCACAGGAAGTAGGGTCATAATATTTATTATAACTTCGTGCTTGGTCCATTACAAAACTTACCAAATGCCGTTCAATTTACTTCAGTGAATTAAATAATTGACCAGAGTAAAGTACTTGCTGTAGTATTTAGTGTTATGTCTACAAATATATTTTACAGAGTGTACCAAAAGATATTTTTATATTCATCTATGTATTTAGATAGAAATAAATTAATTTATCAGTATTTTTAGATATAATGTGGTATTTTCTTACAGCTCTTTTAAAGATCTTTTTAATGGTAATATCATGTACAAGGTGTTTCATTAAAAACATATTTTTTTGTTCTACCCTGTATATTATCACCAATATCACCAATTAAAAGTTTTAAGAAAATACCACAATAGGTACATCTAACTTTATTAGTTTCGAAAATATTACCAACCACCCAAAACAGGTATTAAGGTTATTTCTAAAGTAACGCCATTTTAAATTAGGTAAAGATATTGACTTCGTATTTTAGGATTATAAAATACTCGTCAGGAGCTTTAAAATGATGTGCCACAAGACCCCCTTTCCATTTAATTTTTTTTCCCAAGATGGCGACCAGTCGCCATCTTGAAATTCTTTATCTGTCAATTTTACTCTAAAATGTAGTATTTGGGCATCGATTGCATATCCCAAAGTTTTACTTTTGTAAATTAATCTGTTCAAAAAATAAAGGAGGGGGCATTAAAGGAATGCACTTTATATATAACCTTCATCACTTTGTGCTTTTGGGACACCATGTACATTATGAAAATAATTTTAAAATGTACTTCCTCTAGTTATGTATCAATTCTAAAAAACTGCGTCCTTGTTTACAACACAAAGTAGTGCGCGCATTTCCTATTCCATGGCCGGACTGGGAAAAAATTGATTCGAATGATGGTAACCCCTGCTTGCGGCCAAATTTTTCCAGACAACCGTAATCTAGTCTACTCCCATGTATCATTCATAAAAAATAAGTTTAATTAAATAAACAGATGGCTGCAGATTTTAGCAGCTGGATCTTAGACTATTTTACTTGTAAGAAAAAAGATTCACGAAAAGAATATGTTGATTCTGTATACAGGGTTTCAAGATCATAATTTCCCTATCTTAATTTGAATGATGAATAAAAATAATAAAACAAAATTTTATTGGACTCCATACTTTGGCAAAAATGCCTTGAACATGCATGCGTATTAAGCTTGAAAAATTATGTTGTGTAGAAATTTGTAAGCAGGTGTTTGAAAAGAAAATTACAAGAGTTTTTTAAGGTATTTTATTATAAAAATTTTAAAAATTAATTTTTGACAATTCCAAAATTAGTTTCATAAAACTTTTTAATACCCTGTTACATTAATAAAGCCATTTAAAACGCTTTTTTAAGTACATTTTTTTAATGACGTTTTGCCTAAAAATTAAATATAAAGGTGGTTAACTATTGGTGAAAAATTATGTTTTAAAGTTTTTGCGAACCCTGAATACAATATTAACATTTTCTGCTTGTATTTTTTTTACAAGCAACAATTTTTATAAAGAAAGAAGTTTCTGTAACCAGAATATTATGTGGATATAGAAATGGGGGGTGTGCCTTGTATTCTTATCGATACCTATATGATCTACCTTTTTAACTATTAGAAAGGGAATTACAATTTTTATGCTAATGATAGGCATCTTGTCTTCTTTTCTAATTTAGCCAATAAAGCTGGTTATGGTATATTTATGAGATTTATCTGTTCATGTTAAAGTATTTACTAAATAAAGCTATAAAGACCCTAAAAATATAACAATATAAAAAAAATGGTTTATTATAGGATTTTTTTACTAACAATATTTTGATATAACCAACTATCCATTAAAAAAAAATACACATAAATTCTTTTTAAAATTAACTTTTGAACAGTTTTATTTTTGATCCACCCTCTATTATACCGTCTAGAAACAATTGTCTTTATAAAACGGAAGGTCCACTAATAAACATTTAATTTCTTTTACTTTACTTATTACAACATAAAAAGCAGCTGCACAAAACCACTTGAACTCGGCACGAGACTGAACTTTAAAATTCTTAGTCTAATAAAACTACACATAATAAACAGTTTAAATTAGTAATTAATTTGGTCATTAAATATTATATAATTTTAAAAATATTAAATTATTACAAGTAAAATTAGGTATAAGAGTGTATTTTACGCGGGTATAAAGATTAAGTTCAAATTTTTTTTATATATTTATAAATTTACAGGGTGTTTTCTAGCTGCGCTAAAAAGAATTAGGGGCGTATTCCTAAGCCAATTTTATATAAAAAAAGTTTATATGTATAAACATGACTCCTTAAATTTTTCATTCTCAAGATACAAGGTGTGAAACTTTGTAGAACCTTAAAATTTTAAAAACACTTTTTTACTATAATCTTTTTGACTAGATAAAAACATTATTTAATTAAGTATTTGTAATTGTTGTCACATAATTGCTAATGAAAAAAATTAAGTAAACCACTTAATTTTTAAAAGAAATAAATACCCTAATACGTTTCGTATGGTCAAGAAATATACAATTTACCGGATATTATTTTGGACGTGTTAACGTCTTATAATTCGATGAAGTCGGCTCCACGCACAAAAAAACATGACTTATACGTCGTTCTATTTAAAGCTTGAAGTGCAAGCGAGTGCGCCGTAGAGGCACAGTCGGCCTCCGTGTTCGACATGTGTTTCTCTTCTACTTGAGCGGTCTGCCTGCTATACAATAATAACATGTTTTCGTCAAGTACAAAGTGCAGTAAAAGTGATTGTGGTGTAAATTGTTTAATTTTCTTTTGTTTTTGGAAAGTTGGAAATAAATTGTTAATGCCACATTGTTACTTGTAGTTGATCTGTATAATTTAAGTAAATACCTTATGACGTTATCACGTAAATTCATCTACGTAAACCGGCTTTACAGACAACCAATTTTTTTTTTTCTGAAATCTACGTAAAAATATTAGGATAAGCAGAAAAAGGTATATTTTTAAATCTTTCATCCAAACAAAATATAAAAGTAGCAAGAAAAGTCAGAGGCGTATATTTTGTTGTCAATAATATTAGCTAAGATGCGTCCCACGCCACCACTGGCCGAACTAATTAAAATTAAAGTAGGGCCTAATTAATCTTTATAACTGATCAAATACTACATTCAAATATGATAATAAAATCGGATAAGGAATATTTAATATAGAATAAAACTGTTTTTTTTCAAAATTTTAGAAAACTAAGCATTTCCGACCTATATTTAAATAAAGTTTTTTTATATAAAATTGTCTCAAGAATAGGCCTTTAAATATTCTTCTAAGAGCAACAAAGAATTTCCAACTCTATGCCTCTATTGAGCCTTCTTGCAAACCGGCTTAGGAATATGCCCTAATTTTTTTACCAGCAATTAGGAAATACCCTGTGTAAGAAAAATAATATTTTTTTAAAAATTTTAACGACCCCGTAGTTTAGAAACTAAGACGTTTAGGACAGATGTTCTTATGAAGTTTTGTTCTTATTTTTCATTGTAGAATCACCACTTAAAGTTTGTGGGTACCTAGATATACTACATGTTTAAAAGTATAGAGGTATAAAAGTATTATTATATTCGTCTACGTAAAACAAAGCCCTATTTTAAAACTACACGGATTGATAAATTTAAACAAAAGAGCTTTTAAGATGGTCGGCCAAAGTGATTTCTCTATGTAAGTAGTTTTTATAAAGATCAGCACAGACAATTCTTGATAGCAAGTGTTTAAGGATGGCATCACAACAATAACATACGTTGCAATGTAATAACTTTACTTTGATATAGCTCAAGATCTGATAAACACGCGGGATGGCTTAAATCTCTGATAGGCAATGCCGCTGGCTCAATCAATATTAAATGTGTAGGTTAAAACGTCTTTAGAAAGCGGTGGAATACAAAGAAGTGCGGCTGTCAGATGTTCATTTAATGAAGAAAACACTTGACGTGACAGGAATACGAGGTAACCCACATAATTTGACGGTTGCTAAAATCTTAAAGGGTTCCCTAATGCCTGTAGAATTCGGCAAGAGCTTTTTTAGGAATTAGCTGCCGTGTATTGGATTACAATACAAAGTTCTATGTATTACCTATTATATTTTACCCTTGTATTTTTTCTAGGCATTGGTATATCAAAAGGTAAGAAAATTTCATGACCAAGCATTTATAAATAAAACAAAATGTTGCAAGAAACTTATACAGGGTAATTCACAACTTATCCGACAAACTTTAAGGGCTAATTCTACACTAAAATATATAGAAAAAACTTCATATAAAATATGATCTTAACGTCTTAGTTTTCAAACTACAGGGTGTAAAAAAATTTAAAAGTTTTTGTTTTTTTATAATAACTTTTATACCAATTAAGATATTTTTAAAAAATTGAGAGACGCCTTCTATGCATCAAACCACATTTTTGGCGTACAAGCAAACACTTAATTATTACCAGTGTCGTCCATGAGGGGTTTAAGGTAAATATTTTTTAATAAGAAAATGGGCGGCCACTGCATCTTTTTGAAATAAAAATTATTTTTAAAATTCACATTAGGTTTGGAACACATTTAACCTCTTGACATTTTTTATTTGATGCACGGTTTTCGCGTAAATAAATAAAAACCGTTACTCGGCACGGTCATTTTGTATGGATAATATCAAATTCTACAGTGAAAAATTACCTTTGATATTTTAGTCTTAAATTAGATTGGGATTTGACCATGTCAAGAAATGCTTTTTATTTATTTACGCGAAAACCGTGCCTCAAATAAAAAAAAGTCAAATTTGTTTCAAACTTAAAAGAAATTAAAAAAATATTTTTATATAAGAAAAATGCAGTGGCGTACCATTTTTTATTAAAAAATATTTACCCTAAACGCCTTATGGACGACACTGGTAATATTTAACTATTTGTATGCCAAAAATGTGTTTTGCTGCTTAGAGGGCGTCAAACAACTTTTTTTTTAAATATCTCAATTGGTATAAAAGTTATTATAAAAAAATAATAATATTTTAAAGTTTTTAAAACCCTCTAGTTTGAAAACTAAGACGTTTAGGGCAAATTTTTATATGGATTTTTTAAATTTTTTTAGTGTAGAATTAGCCCTTAAAGTTTTCGGCTAAGTTGTGAAACACCCTGTATAAGACTTACAAATATGGTACAATAATTACAAGTTTCCTTATTTCAGAGATATATAGGATTTAGTTAATAGTTACCAAGGGAAAATCAATAATTAAAAATACTACAATGTTGTATTTTAAACGTATATAAAAAATAATATGTAACATTTAAGTTAGGCCAGAAAAACACCAAAAAAACATTTATGTCTATACCAATCACATTAAGTCTAAAATTCGGACCCTATATGCTGTGCAGGGCGCCAATTTATAATAAAAAAAAATAAACAGAAAGGAAACAAAACAACAAGATTTTTAATGTTTGATGCAATGTTATATAAAAAATAAATAAAAACCTGCATATTCAAGCATTTATAAAACAAACCAAAGCAAGAAAAATTAAGCATTAAGTAAAAAAGGTGAAATTACCTATAATTTTTTTCTTTTAGAATACTTACATATAGGATTTAACTTCTTTAAGTATTGTTGTTTTACAGAATCAGATTCAACATCAAACATTTATAATAATATCGATGTGCTTTTGAGGTTTCTGCAAAAATAAAGCGTGATCAGTCCGGTCGATATTGGTATGCTGGTTGGTGTTTATGAGACAGATTCAGTACAGCTGAAATACAAGTTAATAAACAACAAACTTTATTGAATACCACCAGATATACATAGTTCTTATAAATTTTTGTTATAAAAACCTTAGTTACCTAATTGTGGTAGAAAAATTAAGGGTATATGCATAAGCTAATTTTATGAAGAACAAAAAAATATTAAGTCATTAGTTAGGCGCATAAGTTTTGCATATAGTACGTTATTTTATTTGGGCACTTGTGCCGATGTTGCCACGCTATTCATAATTTACCGAAACTTTCGTAAAAAGCAGGATACCCAAAAATTATGTAAAAATGAATTTTTTATTATTGATACTTAGCTAGGTGTTTTAAAAACTAAGTACCACAGAATAAATCACTGTAAGAAAGGGTAACTTCATATACCATAGCCAATATCTCAATATTTAAAATGCTAAATCTCAGTTTTTCTAAACGGAACACCCTGCATATTAGACTATTTGTAAGATTTTAGAAATAAAAATAAGGTAAGTTTTTTTCTATATTATTTAGTCATATGTTTTGCATACCTTGTGAAAACTAGGGAAACTTGAATAAGTTACCCAAAAAATAAAGCAAAAAAGGAAAAGGTAAGAAATAAGTAAAATTTTGGTATCTACTGTAAAGAAGCAAGATACAAAAATTGCAAAAAAAATCCTTATTTTTGATTCCCTAGTTCACACAATTAAAAATTTTAAAATTAAAAGCTAAGGCGTACATTTTTGTCAAATTATTCGTTTAGGTGCGTGCCGCTGAAGAGACGCCACTAAACTTAATTAAATTTAATTAGGTAAGGGCCAAATTACCAAACACTATATATTTTTAATTAAAATTGGTTAAAGGGATATTTAACACATTAATATAAAATTTATGCTTTTTAAAAAAGTCTGTTTGTGCCAGTTAAGTTACTTTTAAACGTGACGCCCACAAGATTAAAGTGTCTTTGCTCTGTAAAACTTGGCCGCTCATAAGTAGAGGATGAGTATTTGATTACTCTTTTCGCGACAAGGAACATAATTGTGTTTTTGTATGCGCCTAACTAATGACTTAATATTCACTGGTCTTCATAAAATTAGCTTATGCATATACCCTTAATTTTTTTCTACCACAATTAGGTAACTAAGGTTTTATAACATAAAATTTATAAGAACTATGTATATCTGGTGGTATTCAATAAAGTTCGTTGTTTATTAACTTGTATTTCAAGCTGTACTGAATCTGTCTCATAAACACCAACCAGCATATCAATATCGACCGGACTGATAGGGGACTACAAAGTTCTTCCCGGAGTGGCGGCTAGAGGTGTCGTACGAACGTTTTTACCTTCGGGGATCAAGGAAAGATTCACGCTAAATTGACGGCATCTTTCTTCTGGATCTAAGCGCTGTGAGCGAAGATTCCTATAAGCTGATGGTATCCTGTTTGGTGGTGAACACGAGGTATTTCTCAAATGGCGGGAAATAGATGGGCGTGCCATGGGAACTGTCAGTAGTGAAAGTGAAGGTTATACGTAACACCAGTAGCAGATCTTGGTTTGACAGTCGACAATTTATGCATTGCATCGATTGTTGAATTATTTGTTTTCTTTTTGGAATTTCTGGGAGCTACGAGCTCGATTATCCAGATTTTCCGCCGACGAAGCCCTGGAAAGCATAGTCCGGAAGGGGGAGAGTGGTGGATTGGACCTGAAGGGACCAAAACCAAGAAAAAAAAATAGAATAGAATAGATAAATGTTTGCGGTATTAGGTTTGTTCCAGCAGGCTGTCAGAAATGTTTGCAACCGTTTGGATTCTGCGCACGACAAATTTGTCGTTCTAGCAGTGCCATGTTTGTAACTTTATACAATTTGTTTATTCTTCCAGCAGTATTTTTAAGATGTTGGAAACAGTTTAAAAAGTTTGCAAACTTTCTTCAAAAATTATTGACAAATTTTTAACATAACCTTTTTGTATTGAGGAATAAGCAATATGAACGCCTTGTTTATTTTTCGTTCCAGCAGTAAACTGTTGCCAACATTCCTGACTAATGTTTGTAACAATTTCTGAGTTTTACGATTGTTGCTAACATGTTGCCAACATTCTGCTGGAACAAACCTATTGTGTCACAACAATAGGTCCTACAATTGCCCATATTAAAAGATGCATTTGAAATAAGGCATAAACTAGATTTTGTTGTCACTTTTCTTGTGTATAAGCGAATTGATTTCTTATTGTACCTTAATGACTTTGACACTAAAATTTTGGTTATTGGTATAGGAAGAATTTTGTTGGTTTATGCTGGGATAGGAACTTCTTGTGTGGGCACCTAATAAAATTTTACCTGACTTGACCTTTATTTTTCCTGGTTTGGTCCCCTCGACAAAAATGCATGAATATTTTTCTTGTTTGGTATCCTAAAGGTGGGCATATAATTCTTAAGTGTATTAGTCTTGGGTTTAATTAAGGAATTAAAAAAAAAGAAGATTTACTCAACTAGAACTAACCACCCCCACCTGTATTCTGTAATAATAACAAAACTATTGTAATGAAGACTGATACTGACTTAAGAGTCGTTGCACATGGGTTTTATTCAAATTCACATTTGGCTAATGCGCATTACAGCGCTCGTGTAAACTTAGAATAAATATGTCTGTCTATATTATTAAATTATATGCACGCCTTAAGGGTACCAAACAAGAAGAAATAATTATGCATTTGGTCCAAGTGACGAAACCAGAATAAAAAGACCAAGAAAAGTAAAATTTTATTAGGTGCCCAAACAAGAAGTTTCCAAACAAAAAACACCATTTTGTTAGTTTTCAGTCAATTTTACCTTAAAATGACTATAATTTAAAACTTTCAAAGTTAAGTTCAAGGTCACCTCAAGGCACCCCTAGTTTATGAGATATTAAGCCATTTTTATACTTTTTGCACACCTTGTATTAACTAACTAACTAAGGAGACTTCTTAAATAGGTTGCCCAAAGAAATAAGTTAAGGCTTTTATTAATTGGGAGACAAAAATGAGTTGAATTTTAGTACTGTAAAATAAAAAGAAAAGAAAATAAAAGAAAAAAAATACAATATACAATGGGAAAATTTAGGAGCAAAAAAACTTTATTTTTGATTTTCTAGTTTAAAAAAAAATTGCAAAAGCCAGAGGTGTACATTTGTCAGAATTATTCGTTTAGATGCCGCTGAACACGCCACTTAACTTAATAAATTTAATTAGCTTAGGGCAAAATTAACCAAAAACATAAATTATTTTTAATAAAATCAGTAAAAGGATATTTAAGAAACTGATAAAAATATTAATTTTTTTTTAAGTCTAACATGCATGAGTAACATCCTGCAACTTAAAAACATTAGCAAATTAGCTTATGCATAAGCCCTTAAACATTTTTACCCCAATTAGGTAACTAAGGTACTTATAATATAACTTTATAGGAATTATATCTGGTAGTATTCATTAAAGTTCGTTGTTTATTAACTTGTATTTCAGCTGTACTGAATCTGTCTCATAAACACCAACCAGCCTACCAATATCGACCGGGCTGATCACGCTTTATTTTTGCAGAAACCTCAAAAGCACATCGATATTATTACAAATGTTTGCGGTATTGTGTCACAACAATAGGTCCTACAATCGCCCATATTAAAAGATGCATTTGAAATAAGGTATAAACTAGAAATTTTTCTGTTTGGCTAACTATGGGGGTTAACTACCCTTCTCCACTCTAGCGCAGCTGCCAAATCCGGCTATTTATTAAACATACGTGTTAATCTGGGCCCCATAAAGTCTTCATGGTTCTTATGTATTATGTTATGTAAGGGTCTAACTGTGTAGGGTGATTTGTAGGGAATTGTTAACACTAACATCTCCATTATTGTGCTGGAAACCGCTTTTGGTATTTGATTGAGCACATTCGGATTATGGGGAGAAATATTTGTTATGTTTGGATCTTTTATTAGCAAATATATTGCTTGTGCCTAATAGTTTTTTTTTGCGGACGGTTACAATCCTAATAAAATATTATTTATGGCTGGGAAATACAAGCAAAATCAATTGACAGTTTATATTAAAATAAAGAAATTTTTTTATGCTTACTTTGATGGATAAGTTTCATAAAATATACATTGTCTGCCAGGGTCGATGAACGGCATTTAGGGAAAATTACTCAAGTAGTCAGGGCACCTTTAAACTATGAACAGAAAAAATCGCCATAAATGAAGTATGTTTATTTTAAAAATAGGGAAAAATTGTGTTAAAATATTGTGCGATACTTTGCATGTAAACACTGAACATCACTAGGGGGAAAGAAGGTGTAGTGAAAATATCTCGGGTATTTTTTCGTTAAATGTGCATTTTCAACTGAAAACCGAAAAGCTTGCAAATTTAATGTCTAAATAAACATTTTCATTGCGGTTCTTTATTTTCCAGGAAAATATTAGAATAGGTATACTTACTTTTATTTAAAGATATTGTTGTAAAAAAAATAAAAATAATATATTTTGTAGCAAAAAAGATATAGGGTATGGAAGAAGAGGAGTTGCCACAAACCATAGTAGTTAGTAACGGTGACTGCTGTATATAGAGATTTGCCGCTCATCGCTTGTATCCTAACCAAAGCCTAAGAGTCCAAGAGGGCACTAGCGAAATATACCGGGTAGTTACCATCTGTAAAATTTTTCCTTTTTAAGATAAAGAATTTAGGTCTTCAAAGGTCACGCAGCAGTCGTGATTGTCTAAAATATGTAGATAGGCCATACTCTTATAGTACGAGATCCGAATAGGAGGCGACCTTTACCCATCTGTATACCGGATAAAAACTGTATTATACTCAAATAGCATTAAAACAAAGGTATCGCCATAGGGTTGCCTAAAAAAATTAGGTCAAGGCCATATTTAATTTTAAAAAATAACCTTAAAATTTTTGACACACATTAATAACAACTCCTATATCTTTAAATACGTACGTATGCTAGTTATTAAAATATATATTTTTAAATAATACAGAATGTACCAACAACTTTTTTTAAGTTTAAAATTTAAAAATATACCACGGATTTATTTAAAAAATCGAAAAAACAAAATGTTCTAATATATTAGTATCTAGTGTCATCCCTTTTTTTAATTAAAGAAATAGTCCCGTCATTTGACAAGGTCGTTTTCGATCCATCCAATATACCAGTGGCGGCTGGTGATGGTCACATTGATGGGCACACCCGCACCATAGCCAATGTTTAAAATTTTATTCAAGCCTCTTATAATAATTTTTTAATTCATTTTTAGTAATAATATGTTAAATAGTAGAAGACATTCCGGGTTAAGGTGATGTAATAACCACCAATTAAAAAAAATATGAGTATATTTCACAATGGTGCGGGTGTGCCCACCACATTGGCCATCACCAGCCGCCACTGCAATATATATAACTTACAAAAAGTTTTCAACAAGTTTGTAAAGCTTGTAATTAAATCGGTCATTGAGTACAAACTAATAGGACGTTTACATTAACAACTTTTTTACTTACTGAGATCACTGGTCGAAAACAAAAATGATTTGGCAACTCAGACTTGGGTTTACATAGAGTTTCATTATCAACGTTACCAACTGTCCTAATAAATTGGTAATATACACAAACCTTTAAGTTATATTAAATTAAAAAGTTTCTACAATTTCTACCTATTTCCGCTATGCTATTTAAATAAATCTGAGTTGGGATAAAATAGGAATGCACCATATGGTCGTAATTACTGTTTAAAAGAAATCAACTAAGACTGATTCAGGTCTCTGTTGTGGTTCTCCTAAATAATTATGTGTATTTTTTAATTTTAGTTAAAATTAACCCAGAATATAAATAAAGTGTTTAATCATATAATATATCACAATATATGTAATATACTATAAATTTAACGATTAAAATATCCAAAATTTTAAGCAAGATTTTTCTTGGAAAATAGGTAAATGTGCAATAATTTAATGAAAATACGATACGACAAAGCTGTCAAGGCTTTTCATTTTAAAATCAAAAACTCGAGATCACGAAGCGATACTTGGATAGTTTAATCGATTTAAATGTGTAGATCGAGTGATATATGGTTAGATTATTTCCTAACAAAATTAAATTAAAACCAACAACAAAGTATTTTACTGATAATAAAGTCTGACATTTTCTATCAATTTGACAACCAATTTGGATATTAGAAATTTATTTGGTCTTAAACAGTGCTAGTGATTTAACCGTTAAGCAGGCGCATGCCTTTTTATTACATATGTGGTCGCGCGGGGTCAAATATACCCCTACACCGTAAACATCCAATAATTACTCTTCCTTTGTATTGTAAATTATGTTTTTAGTTGGCAACATTTTCTTTAAATGTATGATTAATGAAATCAAAGGTTGTCCAGGAAAGAAATTCTAAAATTTAAACATTTAATTGTAATTTCAATTAAAGTCACTGTCATTATTTTTGAAAAAGCTGATTATCGGACGGCAATAATGCGAGAAAGACAGAATTTAATTTTATTTTTAATAATTTAGACTTCGCCTATGTAAACATAAATTAATTAAAATTATGTAAATAATTAATATTTATTAATTTTATTTTTAGGTTTCATTAATTAAATTAATTAATTTATACGGTGTTGTTTCTCTTGTTTTTTTTTGTTATGAGCTAATCCCTAACGGGGGTTTAGGATAGTGCATAGATATTTTTTCTAATTGTAAGCTGGTGATAAATTAGGCCCCCGCGCGCCTACTTAAGGGTTAATCACTTATATGAGCCAAATTTATTCAAAAAATGGTCGACTCTGATTGGTCTATTTCATAATGAGAGAAATGGTCAATTTAATTAACACAAGTATCGTTAAAAGCTTATAAAATATAAGTTACATTTGCAAACCAAAGTGGCAATAACTTACCCATCAGTCATGCAAAATGGCGTAGCAATTTTCTTTCTGTCGATACTTTAAAGCGTGAAAGCAAGGGGATACCTATTTGCATACCTAAGGAGGCCGACTATATCTTTAACAAACAGAGATGTAATAATAAAGATGTCGACGTGTCCTGTATATAAATATATAAAGTTCACGTTTGACAATAAGAAATAAGTCTGATGACGTTAATGGTGATGAGATATGTAAATTGGCTGGATTTTAGAAACAGCGGCATACTGTCGACCTTGCGAAGGTGTGATATGTCTGCACAAATGAGATATGTTGGTTAATTTAATCCGTTTTATAAAAGAGCCGTAAATTGCGATGAGCATGCAGGGGGTAACCGGAGAAGACCGTGGAGCTGATGATGATATCTTATGGTGTAGGTGTTGAGAGGTAGCGGGATGTGGCCAGATGTATAAATGGTAGGTATACACTAAGGAAAGTCTGCATGGGTATATCAACCCACTGGCGTTATTTTTAAATTTATTCGGGTGATGTAATTATATTAGCTAACATGGGTTACTGCACTAAATAAATTAATGAGTCAGTGTATTTTAGATTTGCGTTTAGATCTGATTTTGTTATTTTAGTATATTTTAGTAATATTTTGAAAAGTTTTTATTTACATAAACATATTTATAAAATAATTTAGGTAACAAATTAACGACTCGATTTTAAATTACTCCAAGTTTTTATTAAATTGCAAACAATATAATAGTTGATTGTAAAAATAAGCCCTTAATTCCGGACCAGTTTCTAAACTTTAAAAAATGCAAATATACTATATTGGTATAAACAAATTTCATTTTCCTAACCCCGATTTTTTTGACACGTTTATAAAATAATTACGGTACATGCAGCTAGATTTTATGGGTACTTAAGTAATTTTAACTAATAATTAAAATAAGTTCCACTTTAACTAGTAGAAATATCCGCTGCCCGAAAAAGTAACTATATTTTTTTCTTTTAAGCCAGGAATTTACCAAACATCTTCCAAATTTTCTTACCATATTAATACTTTGTCTTGAAAAAGCCTAAATTTAAAATATAAATTGTTATTAATAAAAACATCATTTACTTAATTTTGTTGTTATTTAGCGGTAATAGTTACAGCATTAATGGGCTACTTTATCACTAACTCAATTAAATTTTTTATATTCAGTGGCATCTCAAGCCGCACCTAGATTAATATTACTGACCAAAAAATATACCATAAACTAAAACCAAATAAAATACAGTTTTTATTTTTTTTCCATCTTGCTTAATGTTAAAATTGTTAAGAAAAAATCTAGCTATTTGCATACCCCCAGTCCATACAAAAGTATCTATAGATGAAATTTAAAAATTTTACCAACCTGCATCCTAATGACGAAGAATTTGCAGAACTATGTTTATACAGTGTGTCTACGTAAGTTGGTGGCATATGGGATACTTTTTTATAATAAATTTTACGAAAAAAGGTATTCTTTATAAAAAGTTCTGCATGGTCCAAAACCTAAAATGTCATTATCAGATATCAAGTTGTGTCAGTCATGTACGAGGTTTGGCCAAAAATGTAATTTGTGCTCAAGAATAAAGTAACCTTATTTTTGCTAATATTGCAAATTGTTGTAAAGAAAAGATATTTAGAATTAAAAATACATTCTTTTTGTTTTTAATAACAATTAATTGAAAAGTTGATTTTAAACTGTCCTAAGACATTTATTATCATGAAATGTGTACTAATGTACAAACCTAAATTTTATCATTATCACAGAAAAAAATAATCTTTTTTTTCATTTTTGGAAAGGAACAAAATTGCATATTTGCAAGTAATTTTTAATTCTTGACATCTTTTCTTTATAACAATTTGCAATATTAGCAAAAATACATGTACTTTACTTTAGCAAAAATTATATTTTTGGCCAAACTTCGTACATGACTGACACAATTTGATATCTGATGATTGCATTTTAGGTGTTGGACCATCCAGAACTTTTATAAAGTATAACTTTTTTCATAAAATTAATAATAAAAAAGTTTCCCATATGCCGCCAACTTACGTAGACACACGGTATAAACATTTTGTTCTAAAATTACCTAATTAATAGTCTGATAAACTAATTAAAATCTTTTAAAGTAAAACCCAACAAATAATAAATTAATTTTATTCATGCTTTTTATTTTAATATATTATAAATTATTTATTAAAGGGTTGTTACTAAAGATTGAAGTGGTATCTTTCTCGCGGATGTGACTGCGATGACATTCACTGCTACAAATCACAGTGACTAAAATACTGTGAATCAGAGAGTGAAAAAGTCATGTTCATCATCTGATCTCTGGGCAGTAAATGCGAATCTGTGATTAAGCATATTATCTTCAGATTTAAATCAGAAAATAGTACGTATATATTAAGTACTGATCTATCCCAGAGTGTGATTATCATCTCTTAAGTCGATCTATTTTTTACAAATATTTTGTCGCTGCAATACAATTAACCTTGTTTCAGTAAAAACTGATAATTTTAAAATTTCTAGTAGCTACAACATTGATCACCGATATCCAAAAAATCACTGTTTAGCCCACTAGCTTTTTTGTAAATAAAGGTATTTGAAAGTCCCGCATAAAAAAATTGTAGAGTAAAAAAAAACCTATAGTTTTTTGAAAATATAGATCATTTTAAAAAAGTTTTGATTTTCTCTGGGAGGGAGCTAACCAAAAAAATAACTTTTTTCGAAAATTCCAAAATCAATATTTTCTTTACCAAAAGTGTTCCTCTTTAGGCCAATAGTATTAAATGTATGTTTGGTGTTGGTTCTGTGTCTCATTTTTTAGATAAAACAAATATTAAAGTCCTAGTTGCGCCCCTGATTTGAAAGTTTAAAGATGTAAAGAAGACCTCTACAGGACACAGATTCCAAACAATTGACAGAAAACAGTGCTGATTTTTTAAACTGCTGATCCTGCTATAGAATCTACGCCTCTGAATATATTAAAATAATGTTTTTCCGTCGATTCTCTGAGTTAGATATGTGAATGTTTCGTGTTTGCATCGTATTAATTTGAAGCTAACGTGTTGATGCGATGCCACCCGCTGCTCAGAATGGACACCTGATGAATTCGTCAGAGACGCGATTCTGATTAAAAAGAGAGAATTGTTGGACATAAACCAACATTGCAATATTTATGATAATAAAGAAAGCTGCAAGACACCTTAATATAAAAAGTATGAATTATGAAAATTAAAATTGCCTGCTCAACGGAATTCATATATCAATGCTTGTTATAAACGATGAAATAGGACTTTATCATTTTATACTATTTAAACGGCTACCATAAATTTATTTAGTATAACGCTCCCACCGATATTTTTAAATAGTTAACTGATTACTTCAATATTCGACCTATTTTAATGTAGTAGCTAAATTTAACCTTCATATTTTAAAATTAGTGTTTTTGGCTGCTGAATATTAAGTATCTCGAAGAAAAAAACAACTTTGTTAAAACAATTTTACATTTATTATTGTTCTAAGGTGCCTAAATATGAAAAAAAACCAGGTACATAAGTATTTTAAACTTACAACCATTATCCTTGCCAATCATTCTTTCTTTTAAACATTGCTTTTATTTGTTATAAAATATAGGTATTTTTTATTCAAAAAACGCTTACTTATTTGTCAAATCAGTAATGTTTAAATTTAATGCCTTTTATTTAAAAAAATAATAAGAATTTATTTGTGCATCAAGCAGGGCCGTAAGCAGAAAATGATTTTGGGAGGGGAGAGGGAAAAGGCGACAACCAAAAATAACAATGGACTCTAGGTAAGTAAACAAAGCGGATAAGGCGCAACCTTCAGCAATCAACCCATCTTTAAAGGGTCTTTTTGGGCTCCTGGGGAGGGGGACATTTTCCCCCTCTGGGTACGACTCTGGCATCAAGACCAGTATCTATTTTGTAAAATGTATATTTATTTAGGTCCAAATTTTCTGCATCCACATACAGTTTGCTTGAAATTGCTTGACACAATTATATAGCCTATTACTTCAAGCAGAGGCTGTAGTGCAGAAGAATGGTTAGTAAGAATGCTTTTAATTCCAATGGCACTCAAGTTGATTTAATTTAAAAAAAATTGTTGCAAAACTTATACTATTTATACAATGAGCCACTTTCATGCATTCCTTCACAGTTCCCAAACTTTTCACTTTGTTGGTTTCTTCATCCCTTGGGTGTCTGAGCTGTAGAATCTACCCTCAGTGCTGATCATCCATTCTTCTTCAAATCATCGTATCCCTGTGTCAATAAATTATACTTCACTTAAGACACCCACAGTAGGTAGGGTAGGGGAAAGATGGGTTAAACATATATTAACTCGACACCCACGGTAGTCTTGTATTTAAGCATAAGCCTTCTTAGAATGTTGCAAAGATAGAAAAATATATGTTAAAAAAAAACAGAATGGCTTGGTGTGCAAAAAATGAAAACTTTTTGTTATTTATGATTTATCCAACAATTGTATTCTTCATAAAAGTTGGAGCATGGTCCTACATCTTATTAGCAGTGGGTATATTTGTATAGTCCAAATATATCTATACAGATTAAGTAAAAAAGCAACCTAAAACTGGTTAGTTCTGGTTAGGTGGTTAAAAAATATAGCAAATGTTAAATACAAAAATTATTGCAAATCAAAAAGTATGTATAAATCTCAAGTCAAGGCCAAGGGCTAGTTACTTCTAAAAATTATTAAATTTGTTGAAAGACTGTATATTCTAGGGCTTTTAGTAAATCCAACTGCGCTAATATAATTTAGAGACATAAACATGCACTAATTTTACAAGGAATGCAATTTTTTAAATAATTACAAACAAAAACGTTTTTCACTTGCTAAACCATCACACTGTATAGAGATGGTTAAGATTGAGATATTATATTTTCACAGAAACGACAACCGTCAGAGCTTGGCTTGATATCACCAAACTTAACGATTTTGTTTACTGGAATCAGCACAAAACCCAAAACTTACTTTAATAATTGGTCTCATTTTGAAATTCACTCGCACAGCTTTCATGCTACGTAAGCAATAATAGAGCTGTGCGGTTTAACTTGCCAAATTCCCGGCTTGGTATCAATAATTACGCGAAGGGAGATCGGCTTTGTCGTTGAGACTCTAGTTGTTTGATTTCAGTCTAAATAAAAATAGAGAGACTTTTGTAGTTTTAACATCCAGATTAAAAAAAAAACATAAATAAAAACAATTGGAGATTAAAAAAATTAAAATTATTATACAGAGTGGATTTTTTGGTTGTGGTTATAGGGTATAGGCTAAACGGTAAGATACAAGAATAAACTATACAAAAATAAAACATAATATAAAATAAACAGATACGTATTCTGTTTTCTTTTTCGTGTTTAGTTTAATGGTGCAATCAGATTCACGCTAACTTGATTTGATTTTGAAGATACAGGGTGATTCTCAAAATTCGTCGATTTTTATTATGTCATATTTTTCGGACATTTATAAAGATAAAAAGAAACTCTAAAAACAAAAGTTTTGGTAACTTTTTACGATAATTTTAAGTGGCGTACTTAAAATAAATATGAATGTTTTAATTTTGAGATATTAACAAAAGATGCATTTTTTTAAATGGGATACTCTGTATCTGAGTATCTGAAAAGAAAATTCAAATTTTCTTGCGATTGCAACAATATATAACACTTATTATTTTTGCATTGTTTCAAACAGCAAACATAATTAAACGCTAGACTGTCAGCGAAAAAAATATTATTTATTAACGTTTCACCTATTAATAGCTTAAAATGTAAAAGTGTGTTATAGCATTGTATTTAGAATTAAAATACAAGTGTATTCAGTTTAAAACCAAATATTCCGCCCATTTAAAAAATAAAGTTGATGATGGTGGCTCAAAGACGAAACCGCTGATCCTAAATTTAGTGACATCATTTTATAAAACAGAAAAAACTGGCAATGTTAATGCGTCTTTAGTTTTAAAATATCTCTTCAAATAAACCGAGAAAAATATAAAAACTGTTTTATAAAATTTCGGTTTTTGCCGGATTATTCCGGAACGACTGCAAATTTTTAAATTTTTAAAACGGAATGTTGTTAAGCATAAAAATGCGCAACTTTGGCCCAATTTAACCAACCCTGTATCTCTTTTACCGTTTTCGAGATCTAAATGTGTTCGTTTAATTTGTAACAGCCTGTATATAATTGAACTGAATGAATTAAACTCCATAGTCTACCATTGCTTCTACCTATGTTAAGAGCATACACTGCCAAACTTTAAGATTTTACAAAATAACGAAGGTCTGCTGCTCACGGGCTCTTGGTCTAATAGAAACCTTTAATAAGGAAAGAATAAATATTTTGAATAATTTGGTGCAATATGCTTACAATATTTTAGACTACATGCTGTCCTGTACAAACAACCTAACGGTACAGTGCGTATATTTTAAACATGGCGAGAAATAAGTAAAAGAGCAAAACATAAAAGCCCTAATTCCTTCATTGTAAAATGCGTTATTTTAATCCGTTATTTGGATAAACATACCGGCCTCTATGAAAAGCCCCAAAATGCCGAAAAGGAAAACATTATCTGACTGTTCCTTCCGGTTCAAGAAACAGTTCTTTTAATTTGCCAATTGAGAATGTTTTTAAGATGTTAGAATATATTATTTAACATTGTAATTGGTAAATGGTCGGCTTCGCTTTAAGGTTAAGTCTAGCGTTATCTATTTAGGCTTCAACAGTCAAAATACTGGTTGTTTACTTTTCTTCTTAGTTGGTGGTTTACTATTGTGGACCACCAATGAATGGTAGTAGGTATATTTATCGACGAAAAAGTAAAAAATGTTACATATCTAATTTTTAAAATTGTTTTTTAATTGTAAGTTAATATTTAGAATTGTATTTCAGTTATAAATTACGTGAAAATTAAACTTAAAACCCTGTATAATTTTGTTCTTGTCATACAGGCTACTCAACTTAACTTTTACCACGTATATCATTTTTAGGTAGAAGTTATTGAAGAATAAGAATTCTTATCCAAAAGTTAAATGTATAGACTACCTATCTTAAAAAACTACCGCAGTCGGCGGTCTCTGAATTTTAAAATAAAAATAAAAGTTTTTTATCTGTCATCCTAGCCATTATTCTGAACCAAATATATATAAGAATACACTACACAGGATGTGTCCTAACTACAGAACAAAAATTAGAGGGGCGTTTTCTTATATTTTTTATGGAAAAAACTTCATATAAACATTTGTCCGGACTTGATTCATTTCTAAAATACAGGGCGTTAAAGTTTAAAAAAGTCGGTCTTTTTTAATATCTTAAAAACGCCTTGACCGATGTGAATAAATAATAAGGCACTTGTTTGCTTTACCTAAATTAAGAATATTAGGTCCAGCGGGGTCTCAGTGGACACCAAGGGCGATGCCCAACTCGGCACACCAAGCAGGAAAATTATAGCCCAAGTCGGCACATACGTAGGCAGGTACTTTGTTCTACATAGCCCAACTCGGCACAGAAATTATTTGTATATAGGTATGTCTAATAAAAAAGTTATTATATTTTTTTAATTCCTTAATTAAACTCAAGATTAATACAGACTTACGAACGGTTAGTTCTGGTGAGCAATGCCTTTTTTTAAATTCCTTTTTAAACCCAATACTAATAAACACTTACGAATGGTTAGTTCTGGTAAGCACACCCTAATCAAACCCAAGACTAATACCATTGTATGAGACTCATACTACGCTAATACACACTTTTTATATATTCTGTGTGCCGAGTTGGGTCATTATAAATGGTCCGACAAGGTGTCATAAAATTGACCCTAATAAAGTGTCCCGAGATGGGATACACCCGGCACCACAGCCAATCTTATTGAGAAAAAAAATTAAGGCAACGAAACCACTTTAGTTTCTTCTAAAAGTACCCATAGACAACATGTCTATGGGTATGTAAGTCGTCTTGTAATTTCTTGTTATTCGTTATTTTTTCTATTTACTAAAGTTAAAATGTATTTTCTTTTATTTTAAAATTAAATTATGTTGTTTTTTGATATTTTCTAGAATTACTTATGGTGGCTTAAATTCTTTTTTCGAAAACGAAGCGAGATACTAATATAATAATACAAGAGACTAAAATGTTGTAATTTTTATTTTTTAATCGGAAAGATAAAAAGTGGGTGGCGTCTTCTCTTTTTTTAAAAAATTTTAACTGTTGTGCCCATTGAGACGCCACTGGATTCAATAATCTTAATCTAGGTGGAGGTTTACAAGCGCCTTATAACATTAATAAAGTGTACTAAATTTCATTTGCTAAATTGGTTATAGTACTGCCTTTTTTATAAAAATACATAAGAAATTACCCCGTTATGTTTCGTCCCGCTGTTAGGAAACATCCTGTATAATTGTTATTGAAATTATTTTTTTAAAAAAGAACTGAAATTAGGTTAAACGCTTTACACTATGTATCTCTGAAATAATTTCATTTTTGTACTGAGGCAAGTTAAATTAGATTGGAATATTTTGGCCTCAGATATTTGTGGTAGCTTTGTTTTATACCTACCTTTTAGATATACTTTAAAATTTTACTTTAAAAGTAGCTCCTATTGGGTATATCAACTTTTATATGTGTCCTTGTCCCCAAACTTTCGGATAAATTAATGTAACCTCTTTTCAGTATCCAATATGAACTACCAAAAATTGTGTCAATTGCGCATAACCGTCCTCAAGTACAGAAAATTTTGCTTTTATTGGCTCTTGCGTAAGCCATTATCACGGACATATAAATAATAAATAAAAAATAAACTATTTTTAAATAATTATAACCAGCGTTAAATGGAGAGTGTTCCCCGCGGGCAGACATGAAGAAAAATAAATCCCCCGGAAAATTTGATATTAATTCATAGGTATAAATAGAATCTCAAATATAATTTGTTACATAGATATACAAAAGCATCAAGAAAAGCCTGAAGTAAGCGAAAGGTTTGGTTTAAACACCTTTTTTGCTCTTCAACTTTCTTGAGGGTAACAGTTTTTTGTGACTTCAGGATCCCCCGGAAATATAAAACTCCCCGGGAGAAAAATGCCTAAATTCAACACTGAATATAACCATACGAATTTAACTGTCTTGCTCTTACTTATTAACTTAAGTATGTCTTTTTATAATGCAGAAAAAACTAAATCTTTAGAAAACTAATACCTTAGGTATACTAATCAAGAATGTACGTCGGCATCCTTTGGAGATTAAGCTTAGAGTAATCTGTTTAGGCTTCAACAGTCAAAATACCGGTTGTTGCAAACTGTTTTATCCTGAGGTAAGTAGATTTTCGACCACCAGAGAATAATCTGGGTGGCATTGTATGTTGTACTTAAATCTTAAATACTAAGTTAAACCTTAATTAGATACATTATTTAAAAATGAATAATGTTAGAAATGTTTGAAAATAAAGAGTACAAAGACTTAAAATGTTTGCATAGGTCTTAGCCATGCGGTGTTATTAAGACAGTAAGAAAATTAAATACATTCAGTACATAAAACGCAGAAACTTTTAAATGAAACCTTGCGTCTCTATACATGGTGTCTCTAAAAGATCTGTACAAAATGCTAGCACAAACTCCTTAAAGCTAGTTCATACAGACGCGAACAGCGAATTGCGAAACGCGAATTTCATTCTCATTGGTCAATTTCACATAAAATTAAAGGCGGTTAATTCAAAATGTTGATAGTTTAAAGATGTTGCGAATTCGCAAAATTTAAAATCTAGTGGGCGGGAAACTTGAGATCATTTTAATTTCTGGCAAATATTCGCGTGCGCACATGCGTAGAAACAAGAGGTTATTTGTCATATGTCATTTCAAAAACAATTTTGTTATTGTTATTTATTTATGTCATTCTATCAGCTGTTTGGACCGTTATTTTTTTGTTCATTATCTTAAGTATTTTGTGTTTTTTGATTTGAATTTATATTAACTTTTCTAGCCCTTTTCATTTATAACAAATTTGCAGCGTTTCTACGTCTTAGTTGCTAAATAAATGTGCTATATTCTTCAGATAAATGTTATATTATTAAAAAGAAAAACAAAGAGAATCTCAAAAGAACTTAAGAGTAGCGTCACCACCGAAATAAAAACAATATAGAAATTTCTAGGTAATGTTGTTGCTTGTTGCCTAGAATTTCGGCGAATTACGAAGCTGTATGAACATGACAAAAAAACGCGAATTTTTGGCCAAATATTCGCTTTCGCAATTCGCTTTTCGCGTCTGCATGAACTGGCTTTTAGGCTGTGTTTATGTTGGAGCGGTATTGGGCGAGGATAGCAGCGCGGCATAAAGGTGATTTTGTCGAGCCGCGCTGCTAACCTCGTTCCTCGCCGCTACAATATAATCACACAGGACAAAATAAAACGGTATTACCATCGTTCAACAATCTTTAGTTGTTGAACGATGGATCATATTAACCTTAGTCAAAAAGGTTATCGTTTGCGAGATAGAGAGTGTTAAGTTTTATTTTATTTTGTTATTTATTATGTAAGTAAGTTCTCTGTGTAAATGTGTGCTAATAATGTTAATTTTTTTAAATCCTAATTTTTTTCTTTAATATATTTTTAATTATAAGTTTCTGTATTGTATTGACAGAACCAATGTACAATCCTGTATTTTTAATGGTAATATATATTCTATTCTATTCTCTTCTATTTTAATTTTTATTATTATTATTAGAATTTTTTTTCACAAGGTAGGACCTGAGAGTTTTGGAAATTTCAGGATAGGAAATCTAAATTTGCTAACATTTCTGTTGTAAAATGAAGAGGAATACCTGCAGTCCTTTGTTTGAGTCTAAATTCTCAGAACTTTTTTTGCATAGATATATCATATAGTTGCAATGCTTGTTTATAGGATATATGGCATCCATAACAGGAAAAGACATTTTATTTTGTAGAAGTATATGCTTTAAATGGTCTATTTTGTCTTTATATAAGATGCAATTAAACAAATTTGCCTTAGTTGAAAAATAGATCGCTGAGATACAGGGTTTCAAAGTTTCCATTTTCTTTTTTACCATGAAACCCTGTATCTCGCAAAGGATCAACTTTTTAACTAAAGGTAAATTGAGAATTTATTGTAGCACTTTGTATGAGACCTGGGTGGTCGAAATAAAGGTTTAAGAAATACAAGTGATTTTTTTGTGTGAAATAAAACTTTTAGTCTAAAATATTTTAAAAACGATTACTTGTTGCGATATTATGAAGTATACCTTTTTTGTTTAGAAAATATGAGAGAATAAAATTCTATACTAGAGCCTATAATTCTACAGACCTTTTAATGACACCCTGTATATTTTAAACGCTAGGCCAATTTTTTTAGTAATATTGATTATTTTGTAAAATAATTCTTCTGGTTACAAAAACCTCAGAATACATTTTTTTATTATATTGCTGGTTTATCTGTAAAATTGTTTTTCCCTAACGCTAAACTTTAGGGGGAATGGGTTAGTGGAAAATAAGAAAAAACACTCTAGATTGAGATAGCATTATGACCATGCTAAAAAATGGTTCGTAATTATTTACGGGAGAAACCGTATATCAAATGAGTCGAAAAATTGATTTATTTCAAAATAAACGGGAAAAAGTAAAGTAGGAAACTACAGTATAGGTATTTTTTGTTTCTACTTATTTTAAAATATTCAAGCAATAATTGACATATAAGGTGTTATACATATCTGATGTAGAATTCAGTAGAGAGCTAAAATGTTTAGACCAGTGGCGTAGCTAGAGGTCTTGGGGCCCAGGGCGGTAAGTAAAGTTAGGGCCCATGCCATTTCAAGAAATATTTTTTTTTATGAAAAAAGTGGAGGCGCCAATAATCCCTCCTTGGGGGCCCCCTTGAACAGAGTACCCGGGGCGGCTTGCCCCCTGCCCTTCCCCTCCCTCGCTACGCTAGTGGGTTAGACTTCATAATTTTTTAAATTTAAACGTTTAATTTCTATTTTGTGTTTTATTTTGTAATGTGAATTGTATTGTGTACTTATTGTTTCTTTCTATTTATTTTAAATTGTATTTTTACCTGGTTTTATTTCATTTATAATTATATTAATTATACTGAAATAGTATTGTAATATTTGTAAAGAACTTAATAATAAATATAACAATATTATAAAATTTTAAACCTAATTTTTTACACTTAAAAATAAAACCAATTTTTCATTAAATAAGCTTTATTTTCCAGAACCTTCCAAAATCTCACTTTGGAATCTGTGTAATGTAAAGATTATTAGGATAATGTTCTATCATTTCACGTTTTTAAGGGTGATTTTTGATACCAAAAGGGTGATAGGCCGTTTCCCGCTGCGATTGTCTTTGTTCGGTCACGTCCATGTATCTTATTTAGAAGTTGAAGAGCAGCCACACTCCGTCGCACGTGACTCTCTTTAAATAAACATTTTAATATGCTCACTTCATCTTAATTCCTATCACCAACACCGATCGAAAAGGGTCAATTGTTATTCTTTTGTAATCATTTGTATAAAACGCAATTGTATATTTAAAAATAATAATAATAAAAATTCAATAAGACAATAAATAAAATACTTAAAATACGGAAGACCGATATTACACGCCCCACGCAGTAGTGTCAGATTCTGAATTTCCCGAACTTAGGGAAATCGTTAAGTCGGCAATGTCGCCCTACGGTATATTTTTTACTTATATTTTAAAATATTGTGATAACAATACTTAATATTTTTGCTAAAACAAAAATTATAACCTAAAATCTTACATAAAATTTATACCATCATCAACTTTTTGCTTCTAACCAAATGTAATTTACGAAGAGTAAATGTTGATTTTGTATACAAAGTTCCCGAAAGCTTTAAAAACTTTTTTTTACTAGAGTATTTATTATTTTTAAGTAAAATATTATTTAAAAAAAATTGTTTAGAATAAAGTTTGTAATAATTAAAAATAATAATAGAATATTTGGAATTTGACTGTAACATATTAATTTAACGCTTTACTCCCATTTGTTTACAGCTGGGAAAATTGTACCGAGGTAGGTATTAAAATAGGAAAATAATAAATTAATATCATGTTGTTCTTATAAATTTTTTGACGTTATTTTATTAAGAAACTTAAAATAATAAATTTTTGAAAAAACACCAAAATTCCTTTAATAAAAATTTCGATACCACTGTAAAAGAAATAAAGTAATTGAATTGAATTCTCTATTTCTACCGCTTTTGTCATTAAAACAAATAAATACACATTTTGCCTAAATATGATACATAATGTTAGTTTACTCTATAAGAAATATCATGTTTTTAAGGTTCTTGCAAACCCTGTATGCAAAATCAATCCTTTTCTTCTTTATGAATTATATCTTTTAAGGGCAAAAATTTTAATCATAAAATGACTTTTGCGAGAAACAGAATTTTTTTGTACATTTGTCCTGTTGTAAACCCCATCCGTTGTCTGTCTGTATAAAGGGTGTTAGAGAATGTTGTTAAGAAAATTTAAAAGAGGATTTTATATCATAAAATTTAAGAAAATTTCATGTAAACATGGATCCGCAAATTTTTTATTTTCAAGATACAGGCTGTTAAACTGTGCAAAAAAATAACAAATTTTAGTAAAAATAAGAAGTATTTATTGTAGTCGTTATTAAAAATAATTAAATTTGATTTTTAAAAGAAAATGTTTCCGTAATGATTCTTTTATGCTCTAAAAATATGCAAATAGGGACATTTTATTTTGTTGCTCTTAAACTAAATAAAATACATAATAAAATAAGAAAAAAACAATAAAGCTGTTTTCTATTTGCCTAATTTAAAAAAAATAATAAAAAGTTTACATTTATTTATTATTTATTATTTATTATTTATTATTTATTATTTATTATTTAATTATTTATTATTTATTATTTATTATTTATTATTTATTATTTATTATTTATTATTTATTATTTATTATTTATTATTTATTATTTATTATTTATTATTTATTATTTATTATTTATTATTTATTATTTATTATTTATTATTTATTATTTATTATTTATTATTTATTATTTATTATTTATTATTTATTATTTATTATTTATTATTTATTATTTTTACTCCAAAGATACTAATACTATAGTCGTTTTACATTCCTTTTTATATTTTATTATTTTGACAAAAATGCTTTTGTTTGGAATTATGCAAGTTAGGGCAACAGGATTTTAAGAAGTACACAATGCCCCAATTATGAAAAAATAACTGAAAATCAGATTAGTGTGAAGTGGCTATAGAAATTTGGGGACATTTGTGAGCAAGATGGATAAGGAAGTGGTAATTTTGTGGTTACAACTTGATACACTATTCAATGTAATTCAATAACTAAAGCTGTAATGCGATTATCTAATAAGTTTTGAAGAATCTCTTCAGGAGTTTGTCACCCAACAATACTGCTTCTTAAAATTCTAAATCCTAAAATTAGAGTACTTCCTTATCTGAAGAGATCAATCATATTTTATTTTTAAGGAGAATATGTCTGACTATAATCTTATTTAGAAAAAAATTTGCGTTGTTTGCAAAAACCATATTTGTCATTAATATGTTACTTTTGATAATAGTACAAAAATTATTTTGTTTAAACAATACTTAAAATAAAGGATGTCAAAGATGAGGTCAAAAATAATAGAGGTGATAGAGTGAGCCAAAATAATGTTAGTAACTTCTATAAAAAATGTTCTATCGCGTTTGTTAGGGAGATATTGACCATCAAAGTTGGTATAAAATAAATTATTTCAATTATAACTTTTGAACTGTTGCCACAGTACCAATGATATTTGGGCTACTAAATAACCTTACAGTAATGCTTCTTTTGATAGGTAAACGGCTGTTCAGTAAGTCGAAATTATACAGGGTGCGACGATTTTTTTCATTTCATATATGCATTTTTAACACTGGTGACAAATTCGACATTTTGCTTTAACCGCTTAATTCCTTTATCATTTTTGTACAAAAAAGGTATACTTTATTTAAATCGATATCTTGGACCGTTTTTATAAAATCGCATTTTAAGTCCAGACATACCAGCATTTTGTAAGTAATAAAAATTCTATTTTTCAGAAAATTTTTAAAATATGGTAAAATTCTTAAAAACAGTTTTTAACTGTATTATAAAGTTTAATGGGCTCATAAACACCGATCTAAATAATTTTACTACATTTTAATAATCTTATCAAAAATGGAATTTTTATTACATACAAAACGCTGGTATGTCTGGATTAAAATGCGATTTATAAAAACGGTCAAAGATATCGATTCAGATCAAGTACACCTTTTTTGTACAAAACTGATAAAGAAATTAAACGATTAAAGCAAAATGCTGAATTTGTCACCTGTGTTAAAAATGCATACATTAAATGAAAATAAAAATCGTCGCACCCTGTATAATTCCGACTTACTGAACAGCCGTTTACCTATGGAAAAAAGCATTATTATGAGATTATTTAGTAGCCCAAATATCATTGGTACTATGGTAACAGTTAAAAATGCATCCGAAATATTTTTTAAACCAACTTTGAGGGTCAATATCTCCCTAACAAGCGTGTATATTCCACATATGTAGTACTAACATTATTTGGCTCAGCCTCTCACCCCTACTATTTTTACTTAACCTTTCCGGATAACCCTGTATAAATATGATTACATTTTATAATTTAGTTTTTAATAATAAGATCCATTTTACCATAAAAATAATATTTTCTTTTTTTAGTGTTTAAAATATAATATATATATATATATATATATATATATATATATATATATATATATATATATATATATATATATATATATATATATATATATATATATATATATATAAAAAAATATTTAATTTATATTTTTGAAAAGAATGGCATTTTTATGTTAGGGCAAAAAAAATGTAAATAGAAAAAAACATGTCTTTTCAATACCGGCTATAATTAGGACAGGGTGTCTCTTAAAGGTGCGGAAAAAAGGTACCACAGATTCCTAAGGCTAAAATATGACGATCTAACCCA
The DNA here is from genome assembly GCA_014170235.1 of Listronotus bonariensis. Taxonomy (NCBI): domain Eukaryota; kingdom Metazoa; phylum Arthropoda; class Insecta; order Coleoptera; family Curculionidae; genus Listronotus; species Listronotus bonariensis. The sequence goes on along the minus strand of JACEGR010002700.1, from coordinate 90,708 downwards.
ACTTACCTTAGTCAATAAAGTGAATGGTTTCGGAGATACAGGGTGTCAAAAATTTATTCTGGTTTTAGTTTTTATAAATAACTTTGTAAGTAATAGGTCTATTGTTACAATATTTGGCTAAAGGGGTTTTAGAAAGTAACAAATGAATTTGCTATCAATTTTATTGTTAACTTTAGATAGCGCCACCTACGTCATCTTGCACAAAAATAAAAACGTAATTACTTTTTAAACCACTTTTATTTTAATATTTTATATTTTAAAGGTATACTTGGTGAAATGTTGATTTAGGCAGCCGTTTCTAAGATATCTAGATTTTGAAAAATTACTGTCTGTATGGCGAGGTCTAAGCTATACAGGGTGTTCCAGAATTAGATGCTAATCTTTTAGAGTATAATTCCTTACGTGATTTTAAGAAGAAAAGTTTATATAAACCTATGACCTAAATGGCCTAACTTTTGAACTACAGGTGGTAACAAAACTAATTTTTTTTTAAGTTTTCCACCCTGTATCTTAAAAAATATGCCTTTCATTTGCCGGCAATGTACATTTTTCATATTGGCATTGATGGTAAAGCATTGGCAATTGGTGGCAATATTATGCCAACATCTTATACGCATTAAAAAGTCAACCCTAAATAAACACTTAATTGCCAATAAATTTTACATGCAGGCGAATTGCCGGCAAGCATACAAAAATGGCGGCATACCAATCCTGATTAAATAAAGCACGCGTTTTTGTTGCAGGCAAATAAATATTGGATTTTTGAAGGCAAACCTTCAACGCATATTCATACTTTTTAAACCATATTATTAACATTGGTATTTAACTAACATTAAAGCAATTTTTTGATCTGTTTTATTTATAATGGCAGCTAAACAACATTATTTTATGTTTTTTTACATAATTTAAAGGAAATGGCCTTTTCATAACATTTTATTGTTAAAAATCATGCAAATAAAAATTAGGTCAAACAAAATGTTTATTATGTATTTTGGAGCGAATAAAAAATAAAATGATGGTAAAATTAGCTACGTTAATTTCGACCGAAGGTGACCGCTTTGTGCATTTGTTTTCTACGTGGTTTTCTAGCTTTTTAGTTTCTTTTTTAAAGAAAAGAGTTTTTTAATAGACATAATTAAATGTATTCATTACCTAATAAGTGTGTGTTGTGTGATTAATTGGTGATGGCTAGTCGAGAAGGCAAGATATTCAAGTAGACTGTTAGGAGCTGTAAACATTTTGTTTAAAACTTTATTAAAAGTTTTAAAGACGTGTTAATAAAAAATATTATATATATTTAATAGTTTTTTTGACATACCGATAGATGGCGTAATGGACAATAAACTACTACGTTTCTGCAATATCTTTGCTTTTTATCGTCTAAACCGTACCCATTAGACAAAAATAATTCGAGAGCGGTCTGCGGTAGGTGATCTCACTTAGCTTTGAAAGAAATATCTTCGGCTAGTGTAAAATCTGCATCTCCAAGTTGGACAGTGTTCCGAGAGATGGTACTTTGCATTGCAAGGAAATTGCATGCAGTAAGGAGTTTTTTCCTATTTTAATTTTCAAATAAAATATCGCATCATTTTAGCTTTTAAAAAAAGTATATGCGACAATTTTCGTCAATAAGACGTCAGCTTGCTGCTTGGGAGTATCTGCATTTGCCCACTTTCGTGTCTTTTTGTTATCTTTTTGCCAATAACTTATTAATGATGGATGCCATCATCTTAAACGCATTTTTTGCCAATAACTTATTAATGACGGATGCCATCACTTTATCTGCAACACGTGGCCTAATAACGGCCAATTGCCCACTTTCGCGTCTTTTGATACCTTTTTGCCAATGCCTTGCCATTAAAGAGTGTTGGCAATGCCAGTAAATTAAATGTACAACGCCGGCAAAAATATTATCTCATAAGCGATTGCCTTAATCAACTAAGTATACCCTTTATTATGTAATTTATGTTAAAGAACAGAAATTTTCTTTAAAAGTTGCATACAGAGTGATTTAAAAAAGAGATTTCGTTTTAATTTGTTCAAGATAGCCGCAGGTGGCGCTCTTGAAGTTAGCAATTAAATTGATAGCAAATTTTTATCACCTCAAAACCCTTGAGCCAAACATTGTGGCAGTACACTAATTATTATTAAAATTATTTATAAAAACTAAACTAAAATTACACAAATAATTTTTTAACACCCTGTATCTCCGAAATTATCCACTTTTGGACAAAGGTAAGTTGGGTTAGATCGTCATATTTCAGCCTCAGGAATCTGCATTTTTTTGCAACCTTAGAGACACCCCGTATAGTACATTCCAATTTAAACAAGCCAATACAATTCTGTTATTTGTACACTCATAAAAACCTTAAAACATATCAATTTAAATTTTTTAAGGAACAGATTTTTGTGTCAAAATTCCATTTGTTTAGGATTATCCCCTCCCCTCCTTTTACCAACATAAACGTTGGTTTAAATTCCCCATTTTTAAGGGTTTTAAAGTTTCTCTTTAATAGTCTTTAGTTTTTACAATCGTTTTGATGGTGTTTAAGAAAATTCACCCTAAGTACCGGGGTCTTTAGCCGGTAGCTCACTTCGTGGTATATCAGATAAATATACCTACATTTTTACAAATTTATTTGTCATTAGTTTCGGTTAATCTGAAAACACTAATTTTTTTTTTTAATAGAAATCGAAATTCCCAATTTATTGACACTGCATTTTCTACTTTTTGACATTTTGCCTAACCTCTAAGTATTTTTAATTTTTAATGTTTAATTAAGAGTGCCACAAAAGCAAATGCACTATACGTGTAATCGAAATATTATGTTCTATTTAAATTTGCAAAAATATACCGGCGTCTCATTCAAAATAAAAAAGTAAATGCCGGTTTTGTCAAAACCAGAAGTAATAGCAAACAAACAAACTTGTAAAGAAATTCACATTTATGTGATTTACCTAAGTACAAAATTGTATTTTGAATTTTAAATATAGGATGAGACCCTAACAAAACCGCAATGCTTAGGTGAATTTTGTTGAAAACTATTAAACCGATTTAAAAAAATTAAAAACTAATAAAATAATTTGAAACCCTTTTAATATGAGGTATCACTGATTCTTCTATTTGAACTTTTGACTTTTGTGTTGGTGAGGGGTGGTGGGGGCTGGGATAACTTAGAACAAGTAAATTTGACACGAAAAATAAAAATTGACGGGTATTAAGATGTTAGTGTACAAATAAGGGAATTATACACTGTTCTTATTAAAATAGATATATAGTATATTTCACATCAATTCGTAAAAATTAGCTTTAACTTTCTGTTCATCTATATTTTGATGTAAATATGTATTATTCTATCAATATACCTATATTGCATCCAAAATAGCTTATACATAAAAACTTTATTACCAATTTTATAACTTAATACTTAGTAGACCCTAAGAAAAGTTGCATAGAGCCCTCAATATTTTCTCAAGGAGTGTTTATCTACATTGCTTTGTTGATACACTTACCAAGTAATTGTAACCAGCATTGTCGAGAACAATTTAATATAGTTGACAATATAATAGGTGTAATGATCCAAGATGTTTTGTATCTTTAAATTGTACAATTTATATATACGCCTTGTTAATGCTTTGTTTGTTTGCTTATTCTCATTACTTCCTGTTGCTATTATATGACTAAAGTCAAATTAGGATTTATTAAATAGTTGGGTCCGTGTACTTTTGCACACTTAAGTACTAAAACTATTTTTAATAGAGAAAGTACAGGGTGACGACGCGTTATAGATATAGTTGATTGCGGTCCTTACTTGTAGGACTCTTGTGAATTTTTACTATTTAATTAATCTTAACAAAAGCCTAAACTGATATACAGGGGCTCCCTAAAATATTCGGACACTATACTTACATAGATTTGGATATTAAAAAACACAAAAACTTTTAATTAAAAATAATAATTTTTCAAAAAGCCTTTAATAAGTTAACAACTGAGTATTTAAATGATTAATAAAATAACCAGGATTCTTAATAAAAATAGTAAATGGCAAAACACACAGTTTTATTATATAGTGTTCTTGGGATTAAAGGCCAAATAAAACAAAATTTTCTTTATAAAATACTATTTTAACATTTCAGGCTCTCCAGTGTGAGGCCTTCATAAGAACTTATTAGTAGAAATTTTCATATTTTTTTATCTTTGGACAAACCACGAAGGCTAAAAGCCTAAATACTAACGTACCGTGGGTGTCTTAAGCGAGGTAAGAGGGAGTTTGTTGACACGGGGACTTAAATACTTGAAGATTTGGGGGGAAGGAAATACAGTCAGTGTTAAAATTTAACATAAATAATTAAAATTGGGCTTTATGTATATGTTCTATATAAAAGAAAGTTTCGATCGTGTCCTAAAATTTTTGGAGCCACTGTAAGTAGATATTTTTACGTAGAATCCAGTGGTGTAGTTGAAATTTTATATTATTCGAGATATGAACTTCTTATTCATTAAATTATACCCAGAATGAGAGCTTTTAAAAATATATAATGCCTACATAGGTATTTTTATTTTTAGGCCCCTAAATTGATGTTTTTATTGAATTAAATCTCGCATAGTGGGCAATAATAAAGACTTTATAACCAAATAATTAAGTTAGTTCTAAGTTCATTATTTATTTACATTTACAGCAAAATCGAAGTTTGTCCAGTTATTAATTAATTTAACTCTGAATATTTTTAATTAACATTATTGCGTTTATATTTAAAACCGTGTGCCAAAATCAGTATGTATTAGTTCCACTCATGGTTTTGTACTATTTTGTTTTAAAACGATTTTTTCTAAAACATTAAATAGGTGAGAACGGGAAGGGTTTGGACACTGGGAGCATATCGACACATTCAAATTTACCGCCAAATCTATTCAAATAGTCCTGGCGCGTTGTCCGGTAGTCGGGAAAAACTGCCTTTAGTGTTCATAGTTAATTCAACAGCGAAGGTACGTTATACTCGGAGTTAATTCAAAAAATACGTTTTTGTAATTTCGAAGTAATATTTTGCCAGAGAATAACTTGCAATTTCTTTGTATTTTTTTATAATACCCCATTGTCTTGTCATGTGTGTGTACATTTAGAATTTTAAAAACAGTTATTTGAGGTTTTATCGTTAACAGTATTTTAACGGTACTTATAAAATCGCCATTCTGTCAAATTTTACCATGTGGGAGGGTATGCACAGTCGTCTAACCCCTACCTATATGTCCAGAGCCTCCCATAATTAATCTTAAAGCTAACCTTTCTTCTTTTTTTCTTAGTTAAAATGCCCCAAATGTACAAAAAAAAGACAAACCGAACTGTTTATTCTGAATCCTTAAAGCAAGCTGTCATCGATATTTACTGATAATAAGCTAAGTTATTGAAAAAGTCCCTAAAAGCACAGAATCACAAAGTCAGCTTTAGGCACCTATGTAATTAAGCAAAGCTTAAAGGGATTAATAATTAATGTAACTTTTATTCAAAGTGTGTCACCACTCAAAAATTTTCCACGGAAACAGAAAACCAGTTTGCGGAATATTGTTCTAATATATATTGTGTTTGAGTATGCATTCAAACCTAAAATCATGACAAATCAATAAAATGGCTGGCCCGAAATCAACCCCCATATTTTTGTTGATTTTCAAAAATAAATAACTCTTAAAAATTGTGTTAAAATTTGATGTTTATATGTCAATATCCTCCCGTATATGGGGTGAATCTGGAAACTTGACCTGTAGTCATTTTTCTTAAATACAAATTATTTTTGTGAAAATATTTGGCATTTATGAACTGTTAAGATATATTACTAAGCGATACTTATACACAAAAAACATTTTATAATGTAGACGAAAAATAGTATTGATCAAAAAGTGTCCAGACCCTCCCCGCTCTCCCTACTAATTTTGGACATTTTTGACCAGCGTTGAATTTAAGGGTGGCCCAGGGGGATAATCACCCCCGAAGTAAAAAAATCCCCCGGAAAAAATGTACCAAATATAATTGAAGTTAAAATCATAAATATAAATGTAATCTTCAAGTAGTTGTTTCGTAAGAACCCCGGAAAAATATTTCTGAATTCAACACTGGTTTTGAGTATAAACACAGTGGCAGTAATCGAAAATATTCAGTTTTTAATAAATTATTAAGTAAATAAACTTGCGTAACAGCAAAAATTAACTAAAAACTAACCAAAACCTAGATTTTGCTTTGAAATGTAAACAAATTAAGAACTTAGGCGTGACTTTATTTTTTGGATATAAAGTCTATATCATACCCCACTAGATGCAGAAATTTCATTTTAAAATTCTAAAAATTAATTTAGGGTAAGAAATAAAAATTCCCATAATGTATTATATATTTTTAAAGAACCCTTATCCTCCTAAATTTAATAAATAAGAAATATATGAATGTTCTACAAGAAAAATTATATATTTGGTTCATACCTCAAAAACTATAAAATTTAAAAAGAATCTAACTACACCACTAGATTCTACGTAAAAATATCTACTAATAGCAGTCTTTATTTTTGTTGTAAGTTACAAGACAACTGAAATACGAGGGAGGCCCGAACATTAAAAAATAAATTTTGCCCTGTATGTCAAGAACAAAGAGGGCCATGAAAAATATTTTAGTGTTATCTTTCGTTTTATCAAAAAGTAGCATAAGTTCGCAAAACCGCAAGTCTGTATCTCTAATATTAACCAAGATATCCTGCAATTGCAAAAATCCGGACACCCTGTGTTTGACTTAAGACATTATATGTTTAAGGGTTCTTGTTTTCCGTGTACCTATTTAGATGAGCCCAGTAAAATAGAATTTTAATACCATTTTTAAATCAAGGTCAAGAGGAAAAAAAGAGAATTGGATTAATATACAGGAGTCCATGATGTAATGTAGAGTAAGCCAAAGTAATGTTAGAACGTTATATAAAAAAGTTCCATTGCGTCTCCTTACGGACTTATAAAATATTATTTTATTGATAACTTTTAAACCGTTGCAGCAGTATTAATGGCAATTGGGCATATAAATTACCTCATACTAAATAATGCTTCTTTCCATAGGTAAATTAATATATTTTTTCGTTTACTATAGGCATTTTTAACAGAGGTGACAAATCTGGCATTTTGCTTTTACCGTTTCATTTTTTCATCTTTTGTAAAAAAAAACATGTATTTAATAAAATCACTAAAAAACTGAAAAGGTAAAAATATTATTAATATGTATTATAAGGTTCAAAAGGTTCATAAACACTATCTTTAATATACTGTGTATAGCTTTCGCGGCCATCTTCTGCTAAACTTAAGTTTTTGGGCTATTTGGCCGTCGCTGTAGATTTCGTACTAGGAACCTTTTGAGGATGCCAACCACTCACGTTGGTGAAACGTCATGGATACAAAATCTACAACGACGGCCGAATAGCCCAAAAACTTAAGTATTTAATATTTTTGCCACATTTTAATGATTTTCTAAAAAAGAACATTTTATTTATTACATATAAAATGCTAATATATCTGTGTTTAAAATACCACTTAATGAATAACGGTACAAGATATCAATTTAAATAAAAAAAAAACCTTTTGTAGACAAAATATGAAGAATAAAACATTTAAAGCAAAATGTCAAATCTGCCAACTCTGTCAAAAGTGCATACCTAAGTACATGAAATTAAAAACTTCGTCTATCCCTGTATACTTCCCACTCATTACTCAACAGTTTACCTATGGAAAGAAACATTAGTATGAGGTAATTTTGTTACCCAAATATCATTGGTACTGTGGCAACAGCTCAAAAGTTATAATTAAAATAGTTTTTTTTAGTTCTAACTTTGTAGGTCAATAAGTTATTACCGCAGCGTGATAAAACTTTTTTACATGTACTACTAACATTATTTTGGTGCGCTTATTCACCCCTATCATTTACGATATTCTCTTTCCGGACACTCTGTACAAAGTTGCTTAAAGAGATAGTACTTTCACATAAACACCGTATAAGAACATATGCTTTAAGTAGGTATACTTAACATATTTTATAAATATGCCTGTTTAGATATGTGATAAACATTAGGACCACCCAAAACCTATTCACCTACTTATCTTTTTTAAGGCTCTTGAATCAACCCACTAGACGCGGTACTTTTATCTGCAGCAAGAGTGTAAAATTTCATATTTTTGAAGACCAATAAATTTTAAGGCTAATGAGAAATGTCTATATATCAAATATTCCAGATTTTTAGACCAAAATCTAAAGAAAGTGCCATGTTTAATCATACAAAAATTTGAAAAAATAATAAAATGTGTACCGGGCCGTTTCTAGGGTGACTTGCGCCCTAGTGCAAAAATTTATTGGCCGCCCCTAGAAGAAAATGTAAATTAAGGTATTTTTAAAGAGCAAACAAAACGGTCCCCACTTTCACAATACATAACTAAGTCTTTTATTGAAGTATTCCACATTGATTTTTTTCCTTCATAAATATTTTTGAAGAGAAAAAAAAAGGGACAGGGTGTTCGGTTATATTTTGAACGGGAGATAGACAAATATTTTAAATACAAAAGTTTTAGGGTTTTATAAGAAACGCCAGAATTTGCTAAAAAATAAACAAATGACAATCGCAAAGTAAACAAATGAGCATCGACATTGTTCTTGTAAACGAAACACCATGTATATTTTAGGTTTATTGGAAAGGGTATATTTTCCTGTTTTCAAAAATATATACTTTGTATATGTTTAGACCACTAGTTATGGCAGAAAATTACTCTTAATCTTGGCAAAATTAGCCGCTCTGATTCATAGACAATTTAACATGGGCGGCTTTGGCTTCATTTGTTTCTCTAAATATGGCCTACATGTTTTTTGTCGTTATCTTTTTACCTAAACAACTTAAAGCAAAACTTCATTAGCAATAAATAAACTAAATTGTTTAATAATAAACTGAGATAATCTTTTATTTAATCTGTTCAGCCACCTTATGCACACTTGTAATTTAAATAAAAATATTATCTCAGTTCATTAATAAATAACTTGGTTTATTTATTTTTAATAAAGTGTAATAGAACTACTGTCAGTTGTTTAAGTAAAAAAATAATGACAAAAAACGTGTAGCTTATTCTTTTTACATTAAAATATTTATTATTTTGGACAATGTCTTCATAATTTACAGAAAGGCCATATTTAGAGAAACAAATGAAACCAAAGCTGGTTAATTTTGCCAAGATTAACAGTTTTTTTTGCGATTTTCCAGAATTATTTTACAACAATAAGGTTAAGTAAGTATATTTTTTGATACCTTTACAGTGGCCCATTTAAAAAGTTCAATCCTATTGCCGGACCTTGTACAACAGCTAAATAGTTTTTCTAGTTTTTAAGCTTTTCTTTTTAATATTACTCTGATTTTTTAAATACCTATATAGAGTTTACATAAACAGTATACAGAATTAGCTAAAGAACAACACATAGGCAATGTAAGGAAAAGAGACACATAGGCAATGTAAGGAAAAGAGACAATCTAACGTGAACGTGAATACCGACATGTAAACATTTCTCATTGGATTAGTCACATACATCCTTTTTTGTTGCTGTACTGTGTACTGGTCGATATCACAATACGTATTTATTTAACCAGTAGGTATACCTAACCTTCATCAAACTACATGCAACAAATGAAAACTATTTTTACCAAATAATATGTGTAAAAATACGTACCGCAAAAGGGAGCAAATAATCAACTCAATGGTGTTTAAAGCTTGTGATTTTTCTTTTGCATTATTTTAAAAGTTGTATTTTTCGAAAGCTGTGTTCCAATTTTATTTTATAAGGTTTAAAGAGGAAAGAGGTAACATAATAATAATGGAGAATTTTTGTTCTGTTGTTCTAATAATCGTATTAACCGTATTTCTCAGGCATTGGTGTTAAAATTGTATTTAATAACTTGGCTGAAAAAGTACAGATAATGTCAAAACAAGGCTACAAATATGACAGCTATGTTAAAAGCCTTTCCAGTATACAGGGCGATTTTAAGTCAATACGTATTACAAACCTGGGAAATAATTGCCAAGGACAGTGCCGGATCAAAGCAATTTTTTTAGTGAAACGAAGAATAAATTTTGCGCCCTTTTGATTTCTTTTCAAAAAGATCCTTACCAGGCGCTGAAGGGCTACTTCACTGCTTTATGCTTAATTCGGCACTGGCTAAGAAATAACAGTGAAACAAATTGTAAGCAGCATATTTTTAGTTACAGAGATAATTTAAAAATATCCAATAAATAAGTTATAATGATCTTTAAATTACCCGGTATATAGGGTATTTCATTAAGGATGGATAGGTAGCATATCTCAGGAAGTAATATCGTAGGATAATAAGAAAAATTCCTCTTTAGGACATTGACTATAAGAAACCGATAAAAATTATTTTCAATTTATTCTATTACCGCTGGGGGCTAACAGCTATAGCCAGTTTCATCAAAACCAAGTTTGTTAAATTATGTTTAGAACAACTAAAATTATAGGCATTTTCACCAGTAAACCTTTACCCTTCCCTACATCTCTTATTTTACGCCCCACAAGAAAAAGTAAGTAATCAAAAAAATGCAGAATTCTAATAGCACTACCGTGGTAATATTGTTTTTACTTATACTAGGCGATTTTCAAGAAAATATATTTTTGTACACGACTATGGCTGTTACGTCCTCCTAGCGGTATAGTTAGGAACTTAACAATAATTTCCAGAGTTTTCTTATAGTCGATTTATTTTAGCGAATATTTTTACCAATGTCCTGCGACTATTACTTCCTGAGAATATGCTACCTATCCACCCTTTATAATTAACCTGTATAATTAACTTTGGTGTTTAAAAAAAATCTCAAAACTTATGAGGCATGTGAAAAAACTAAAATAAATTATTTAAGCTAGTTACTAGTGTTAAGAAATTCAAACGGACTTACACTTTACGGATATTTTAAATCAGTAATTAATTTAGATGTTACAATCTGGCACACTTGCTTTTTATTCTACTACCAAACTTAACCTTACTTTTTGTGTTTTGATTATACTGTATTGTTTGCTGGCAAATTCAGGTTTAAATAATATTCTGTTTGAATAAATTTCAACTAGTCACAATGAAAATAAGTGGTTCTGCTATTTATATTACTTTTCTATTGCCTTTATCTGATGTAAAACAAATTCAGATATTTAACCAGATATGTGTCTTCTTTATAATGGATATATGGCCTAACAAGTTTATTATTTGTTTGTAAAAAGGGAGGAGGCTACTGACAGCATACGTTCCAACAGTAAATGTTATCTTACTTGGATGATCGCAAAACTACAAAATAAGGAACCTAATACTTTTGTGTCCGTGTATTGTTCGTTTGTTTGTATCTGGCTTATTATCTACAACCTCATATTAAAGATATTTAGTTACACCCCATTCAAACTAAAAAGCAACTACAGTTGCACTTTTTGTGCGTCAACAGGGTGGAAATAAAAAAATAACCCTGATCATGTTTATTAAAACTTAAGCTTTTGTAAATATGGGTTTTAGAAAGACTCAAATAAATTTGATGTGAAATTGCACCAAGACTGTGTTTTTTTAGAAACAACTGTTAAGAACGTTTTAAGTTTTAATAGGTTTCCTAATTTTATCATTACTTTTTCATTAGGTCCTTAAAACTAACGTTGAAAAATCTACGAAAATTTAATAAAAAGACCCTAAAATGTGTTGCAATTTAGTTGCTAATTAGTTACCAAATAAACGATTTTGTTGCCTTATAGCCGATCGTGAGAAATCGGTAACAATTCAAGCTTTTGTTAATTTATCATGTGATCAATGTATATATACGTTAAAAACGTGTAATACATAAATTGAAGAAGGTGAAGTCTATTTGTTGCTAATTGGTGGCTGCAGAAACAAATTATAAACATTTTTTTTAATTTTGATGAAATAAATTTGCTAGCTTAACACCCGGTTTTTTCAGGTAAAATTCAATCTAAAATTTTATTGCTGCTCACAAAATTGTTTGTCACAGTTATGGAGGGTAGAGGGGAGGAGTACCATCTTTTTTTTATCTTTGGACAAACCACGAAGGCTAAAAGCCTAAATACTAACGTACCGTGGGTGTCTTAAGCGAGGTAAGAGGAAGTTTGTTGACACGGGACTTAAATTCTTGAAGATTTGGGGGGAAGGAAAGACCTCCGCGGGTAGCAGGTTCCACAATATAGAAACTCTGAGGATAAAAAAAGGAACAAAGTGGGAAGTTCAGGGCTTATCCAGTTGGACCGTATAGGGATGCATACGCGAGGAACCACGAGTTTCTCTGTTGGGAACCGTGAGTGGAGGAACTATACTGGACAATTCTTCAGAGCAGAAGCCATAGAAGTACCTATAAAAAGCGATAAATCCCCTACAGCCCGACGATGAGCAAGAGAGGGAAGCATTTCTGTAAGTGAAGGATCATTAATGAGACGAATAGCTCTTCTTTGAATAGAATCAAGAATGTTTAGGGTTGTGGGGGACGCCATGCCCCAGATATGAGAACAATATTTTAAGGGAGCAGAGACAACAATGAGACGAGCAACTAAATGTAAATAAATTATCCCAGAGAGAGATAGCTGCTGGGCCTTCCTTGTCTGTCTTCAAGGAAGGCAAACGCAGATGGCGCGTGAGTAGACTTTATAGGTGTCCCGTATCGTTATGTTCAAATTTTGCCCTGAACGTTAGGTACTTGTTTTTGTTTCCTTTAGTCATTTAATTTTGGGTTTTTAAGGGTTTTTCTTACAGATGACCATCTGATTTGGCGTGTGCCCAACAAGTATAAAAATATGCGATACATGGTATTTTTATTTCTTTAAGTTACATGCGAGCCAAAAGGACATTAAAGTTTATTCTGAGCTACAGAGTGATTTTAAAAATTTTTGCATTTTCAGGTGGTTCTTTTATCTCAGTTGGCTGATAACGGTAACAAAAGGTAAAAACCCAGTTCGTATATATTTTTTCATAGAAATGCATTGGCGTAGTCAGATTTTTTTCCAAATAATAATGTTTTTGAAAAATTGACCAATGTTGGGTTTTTCAAATGGAAAACCCTGTATATTCGTTAAAAAATAAATTTTCCCTTTTCACAAGCTTTTTAGAAAAATAATTTAATAAGCAACGATAAAATCTCGAATTTTCATATTTCAGATCCAAAAATTTTGCAGTAGGCCATGCAAAACAAATCGAGTTACTACATTTTTATTGACTTGATTACTGTAGCTGGTCAGCTTACATCATGACACTAATATTATTTTTTGTTATAAATATTTAGGTATGTAGCACTTTCTTGAGCAAACTTTTAAATTAGTAAATGGTTTTTATTACATAATTTTCTTAATTTATTGTTTGGCATATTCTATTTTGGCCATTTTTGTTAAAAAAAATAACCTATTATATTTACATAAAATTTTTAATCCATGCAGCATTATTTGTGTTGAAACTATACTATTTTTGTTTTATATTTTTCTGAATCATAAATAAACCAAATATAATATGCTAACGTAAATCAAAATAATTTATTAAAAAAATATTTACAAATTGAGGCATTTTTTCCGGAGATCATTTAAATGGATATACATGTTATAACTATAAACCTGAAATTTTTTGTAGCAATTTGGCAACTTTTGTATTGTTCTTGACGTTTTCTCTGACATGCTTCAATATAAATTTTGGAGTGTAAATTATGAATAATGGAAATTTTGTCGTTGTTTAAATAAATCCACAGTATATATATCTTTAGAAGCAAATTTATTTTGACAAATATATGAAGTTTTCATTAAAAAGAACCATCATGGTCAACATTTGGAAAACAAGAACATTGGGAAAAATTCTGACTGCCACTGCCTTCTATGAAAAAAGTTGTATAATAATCCGTTTTTACCTTTTTGATAAGTTATCACCCAACTGAGATACAAAGGGTACATGAAAATACAAAATTTTTAAAATTGCCGTGTAGATCAGAAACTAAGATGGCTATGATGACTTTGTTTAAGCCTTCTTTTGGAGGTTCGCGAAAATCGAAAGGCTCCATCTTTTATAATAACTGAGATATCCCGCTGTTGCCACCAAAATGGGACACCCTGTATAGTGGAATGATTAACAATAAAAATGTTTAGTTATGCACAATCTCCAAAAAGTACTTAAATTTTAATCTCTATGAATTAACTATTACGTGCAATTCGGTTTATCCATCCGTCTGTGTTTATATTACAGCTATAAACAGATGCTATTAAAACGTGTACTGACAAACGCCACTATGTAAAGCTGGTAAATAACTTTTTCCTGATGAAGGATGATATGTTTGATTACTTAAAAGCACCGATTAAGTCTTTTATCTTCGGTAAATAAACATAAAGAGCCAAAAGCAAAGTCAGATTATTTTGATGAGACGTAAACACTTACGAGAACTAGAAACCATCAAAGATACAGCTACTATCAATAAATATTTTAATTCCTTTGAAAACGCAAATAGATAAGCAAATGTTCCGCGTTTCCTGTCGCTAAAAGCTCGAGAGAATTTTTCTTTGGTATCGTTGTGGCCCCGAGTTCTTTTGATCAAGCACAAACGAAATTTAATAGTTAATTGATTGATTTGAAACGACTTCTATGCAGTGAAATCAACATTGTTGTTGTTTTGAATATTTTATTTCATATAGATTTTAGGTAACGTTTAAAATTCTATCATTCTCGTTATAAATATTTTAATTCCTTTAAAAACGCAAAGAGATAAATAAGCAAATGTTCCGCGTTTCCTGTCGCTAAAAGCTCGAGAGATTTTTTTCTTTGGTATCGTTGTGGCCCCGAGTTCTTTTGATCCAGCACAAACGAAATTTAATAGTTAATTGATTGATTTGAAACGACTTCTATGCAGTGAAATCAACATTGTTGTTGTTAAGAATATTTTATTTCATATAGATTTTAGGTAACCTTTAAAATTCTATCATTCTCGTTTTAAATATTTTATTTCATTTAAAAACGCAAATAGATAAATAAGCAAATGTTCCGCGTTTCCTGTCGCTAAAAGCTCGAGAGAATTTTTTCTTTGGTATCGTTGTGGCCCCGAGTTTTTTGATCAAGCACAAACAAAATTTAATAGTTAATTGATTGATTTGAAACGACTTCTATGCAGTGAAATCAACATTGTTGTTGTTTTGAATATTTTATTCTAATAGATTTTAGGTAACCTTTAAAATTCTATCATTCTCGTTATAAATATTTTAATTCTTCTAAAAACGCAAATAGATAAATAAACAAATGTTCCGCGTTTCCTGTCGCTAAAAGCTCGAGAGATTTTTTATTTGGTATCGTTGTGGCCCCGAGTTCTTTTGATCAAGCACAAACGAAATTTAATAGTTAATTGATTGATTTGAAACGACTACTATGCAGTGAAATTAACATTGTTGTTGTTTTGAATTCTTCATTTTGATGTATTTTAAGTAACTTCGCACCATATAAAAAACTTTTTATTATTAATTTTACGAAAAAGAGTTATTTATACAAAAAGTTCTGCGTGGGCCGAAACCCAAAATGCAATCATTAGATATTAATTTTTGCAGAGGTATTCGAGGATTGTCAAAAATTATGAATTTTGCTCAAGAGAAAAGTACCCTTATTTTTCATATTATCGAAAATTAAAAAAATATAAAAAATATGTTAAGAATTAAAAATAAAAAAAATATGAAAGATTGTTTATTTTCAAAAAAATATATATATTTTCCATCTGTTAAGGGTGGAAATTTAAGTTTGTACAATAGTGCATACTTATTTCAAAATATAATATGTAAAGAAAGCTTAAAAACTGTCAAAACAGCGAAAAGTCACAGAAACGCATCAATTTGCATTTCTGAAAGGTATTTTTAATCCTAAACCACTTTTCTTTATAAAAATGTTTGATATTATAAAAATATAAGGGTACTTTCCCTTTTGAGCAATATCATATTTTTTGACATACCTCGTATACCACTGCAAAAATTAATATTATTTGATAATTGCATTTTGGGGTTTAGATCATGCAGAACTATTTATAAAGAATAACTTTTTTCTTAAAATTAATAATAAAAAAGTTTTCCATATGGTGCGAACTTAAGTAGACACGCTGTATAAGGACAATATTTTAGATGTATATAGAACACATGAAAATAATATGACAAAATCCTATAATGTTTTTGTCGAAGCCGACCTTTTACCCTGAAAATTAATTTTTCCCTAATACCTTCTATAGTACTTGTTTATAATTATAATTTTTATATCCTGAATAAAACAGTATTTTTGGATATGTTGAATCTTAACCTAAATAATAACGAGTACCTACTCCTGTTCGATTTTCTTTTTTGTTTGGTGTGTACGTGAAATAAAAATAATATTTTAGTATTAAACAGGTTTCCATACTCTTTGATAGCACTGGTTTGCAACTAAATTTTCCCCCTAAATAAAAATATGATATACATAAAGCATTAAGGGTGCTAACTATTTGTGAAAAAGCTTTTTATTATTATTGCTTTAATTTCAAATTTTTATGTTTCGTTTTTAGGAGTGATATTTGTTAAATAAAAATACGAGACAAACATTAAAGAGACTTATGGAAACATAATCTTGGTATTGGTCATTATATGTATGTTCCAAGTAATATGAAAATATTTTACTTCCACCCTGTATTTTACATTTTTTTATAAAGGCCATGAATAAGTATGGTAAAAGTTTTCAGTAACTTATAGGCTCGTAAATACGAAAGCTTTTAAAAGACACATATTTAGAATTAAGTTCAATTACGTTAAAAAAAGAGCATGAAATGCGTACGCAGAGAAGTATTATAATTTTTTCAAAAATAAAATCATAAAAACTTAAATTACACTATCGACTTTAAACTTCCAATGATGCTTTAGTAGTATTAGATGAACATGATTAAAGGTTTAATCGAGAATTTAATCGAGACATATTGCATACAGAGAAGCATACAACGACAAATGCTCAGAAGAAGATTTTTGATCATCGATTTCTTGTATTAGATTATTGAACTTAACATAACACCTTGAATTTCTGACCCTTAACTTTGTACTTTTATATGTAGAATTTTCTAGATTGTTTTAGCTTTCTATTTATACAAGTAAAATTGAAGGTATTCATTTTAAATGGACAATTTGACCTTGATGTAGGCGTAAATTTTGTTTTTGGATCAAGGTCCCTATTAGATGCCCATTTGATTTTACACAACATTTATTTAGCCGTTCAGGATACAATATTTTATAAACCATTAAAGCAAACAAAAATGTTATATTATTTAATAAATTTAATAGTAATGTGTACAGGGTGTCCAAGAATATGTGGGCAATTTCTCAGATTCTATAGAACACGTAAAAAGAAAGTGACAAATTCCTATACACTTTTTTTTTCTTAAAGCCCCTCTTTACAGAGATATGTGCCCTTAATGGACGCTGCTGGAAATCGGTTTTTCTTAAATAACCTTTATAGTACATAGTTTATTAAAATAATTTTTAATATGATAAATACAAGACAGAACTCTTTGAAATGGTATCCTTGTAAAACATTAACCTTTATTAGTTCGCCAGGGAGATCTAAGAACTATAGGTTATTCTGTTGAAAATGATACTAAAAAGCATATAAAAAGATGTTTTTATTTTCACGAAAATAAAAACTAATATTGCAGTGTTGTGAAGGGTTTTACAATCTTAGATAATTAAAGCTAGGGAATGCATAAAATAAGAGGGAACCTATGTCAAACCGACAAACAAAATTATTAAATACAGCCCTATTTAATTACAATGTTGTTTTTCTCGAAAACGCTTCACTCTATCGATATCAGACAAGAATACCCGTTTTAAGGTTAGGGTTTAGGCTATTTAAAAATAATATTTGTATTCCCTTATTATACAGGGTGTTAAAATAATTACTATTGTGTAAGTGTTAATCCGCCCCTGGCGAACTAAGGAAGGCAAAAAGTTTTACAACATTTTAAGAAGTCCAAACTGGTATTTATCATATTAAAAAAATATTTTAATATACCATTTTATAATACAATAATTTAAAAAAATGATTTTTAGTGGCGTCTATTAAGTGCACATATATCTGTAAACAAAGACTTTAGAAAAAAAAATTATATGAGGTTTTCACATGAATCTTCTATATGAATCCAAGAGATTCTCACATATTCTTGGACACCCTGTATTAAAATTTATACCAAGGATTATATGGGTTTATTGTACGAATGGAAGGTTGGATGGCACGAGCCGCGCGAGTGCGGTCATTCCATGAGTGAAAAAAGACACTTTTTGCATGTGCATATGGCTGGAGAAAAAATAAAAAATGCAAATATGTTTTCTACGCCATATATATTTTGTAATTTAAATTTTGATTTATCCGAATTTATTAGTATTATTAATTTATAGAAATTTTCAGTAAATTTATCCGCAAGCTGCTAATTTTTATAGTTAATGACACATGAGCTAAAAAAATTAGGCTGGAATTTATGATACCTTTATTTTTGCTTTAGTTGCTTAATGTTGGATTGCATAAATTCACATATAAATGAATTCTAGTAGGCATTGAAATAAAACACTAATATAACCTAGTGGATGATGGTGGACTTGCTGGACGAACCTTTAGCCGAGTCAAGCCACAACCAAGAGTCCGGAAATATGCTTTTTCTACGAGTTGCACTTACTATTTTTTTATCAATTAAAATTCTTTATTTAATATCATAATTATTTGACCTTGGCATAATACGTTACTATGGTATCACATTATCATGTATTGTTAATAGGCTTTGACAAACGCCATCGCCATCAGTGTATTTTAAAAACATAGGAAATAGTAAGTGTCCGGTAAAACAGTACCGGGCATGGCCGAAAAAGAACATTACCTAGCAACGCCTTCAACCTGTAGGAATAATGCATTTCGAAGGTAAGAAAACGTATTCGAAATGTGTAGATTTCTATTCGATCGCAAAAAAATTACTTTTTGTACTTTCCTGGTCTTATTAAAATCCCATCTACCAGTGGTGCTTTATTTGAACTCCGTTTCGTTTTTTAGGACCATCATCAACATAATTTTTTTAAATACGGTCCTGATATTCTAATATCAAAATTTAAAAGCCTATTTTATTATAAATTTAATGATGAGCACATTAAGATTTAATACTGATACGGACCTGTATTTCTATAAATTTGATAAAAATTATGCCTAACTTTACATTTAAATTGATGAAAACTTTGATGTCTATGGGTGCCTAAACGGTGAGGTTTATCGACTTTAATAAAACGTACCTTATTTTTTAAGTTTTTGATTCTCTATTAAATGGCGCCCCAGCTTTGCGATGTCTGTCAAAATAAAAAAGTTATGATTTAAATAAATTTTAAGTTTTAGGTAAAGTGCCCTCTGGCGGTATTTAAAAAAAGTACTTTTGTCTTAAAATTTTAGAATCTGCAAAGCTCGATTTGTATGCCAAATATCAACTGGATTGGTTAAAAAATAAATTCAGTATGGTAAGAAAACCAAAATAAAAATTGAACTTTGACGGCTTGTAACTCGAAAACGAATGACATTTTGAAAAAAATATATAAAGCTCTACTCTTATTTTGTCAAGTAGAATCCAAAACGGTCTACTTTCTGAAGATCAAAGAAGTATACCTTTTTGAATAAAATGAAATGCTATTTTATTATTTCCACTCGCAAATGTGCATACAGGAAGGTCAAAAAAGTTATGACCATTTTAATTAATCAATGTTATTGTATGTGTTTGAATTCCGAATCGTATGTGGCTATAGTAATGACAAAATAGATATTATATTTGTGTTCGTCATACCAAATAATAAGAGTACACTAAATATCACTTTAATCTGTCCAGTGGATTTTGAGATATTTCCACTAAATGTTTGGTAAAAAATTAATTTTAACACCCTGTAGAACGAAAACCAATAACATTTTGCTAAGCCAAAGCTCAGACGCTTTATTTTCATGTCAGGTATCCTACATTAACCTATGTCCAATTAATTACGGGACACCCTGTATATTTTATAAACATAACGGTTGTAAAAAACGAAAAACATTACAATAAGTGTGTACTGTTCATGTTTATATGATAAGAATATACAATGCAGGTAACAAATATTCCCACGTTAAATTTAATGTCCAACAGCTTATAAATATCCTTTCACGAATAATTTATGTGTAAGGCCCACTGCTGGAAGTCGAATTCGTGAAATATTGGCTTTTATTTTGCAATTTGTTCTATGCGGTCGAGCAATAAAGTGTTCGACGTACAACTAAACATATTGCCTTGAAAAAACTAACCGCTGTGTGTTAAATCACTTTACCTTTTATTTAATTCACCTATAAAATAATAGGAAAAAGAAGAATAAGTTGGTAAAACTTTTGATAAATCAACTAGACCAAGTAAAATTAATATAGTGTCACATTTTTTTTTAATGTTTCCAAATATCAAAGGGTAATTTTTTTTTGCTAAAAGCCTGTCATTTAGCCCGCGTTTAATAGTCTAAGCTCCGGATAGAAAGCGACCTGCACCCATCTGTTTACCCGATTAAATTTATGTTATATCAAAGACAATTGTAGTTTCACTATAGACTTCCAGAACAATGCTAAATTTTTGGCATTAGTTTGGACGCTGGTTTGGCTGAATTTATGAAGCGGTAAATTATTATGTGTGTACCCGATGGATATCCGCTTCATAAATTCCACAAAGCGAGCGTCCAAGCTGATGACCAAAAATTAGGCATTGTTCTGGGTGTCTATAGTAAAACTACAATTATCTTTGGTTATATTAAATATAGTATTTTAACCAAGTTGTTGCTACAGGGTTGCCTAAAAATTATGGTCAAGGTTATACTTAATTAAAAAAACCTTCAAATTTTTGACACACCCTATATAATAATAACTCCTTTTTTAATACATTCAAAGGCTACTTAATAATGTATCTTTGAATAATACATACTGAATCAAATAATTGTCCACTTTTCGAAAAAGCTTTATTTTTTGAAATATGAACTTTCTAAAAATTATTTAGGATGTATCTCAAAAGATAGGTCTTTAATCTTTTATAATAGCCTATTTTTGTATAGATAATTAACCATGGTTTTAAATAAATACTGTTTTATTTCACCTCTTAAAAAAGGGATAGTTGCCTAATATGGCGGATAGTAGCCTATCGTGAAAAATGCTTCGGAGGATACTTGCCTCGTGCGGGGTTAGTAGCCTCGGCGTGATTTTTAGTTTGAATAAAAAGAAACTCCTAATAACTAAAGTAATCTTTATCCTTTTTTAAACAGTCTTTATAATTTAAATACTGAGATCTTTTATGAACTAAAATTTTAAATAATAATTAACATTTTTAAATAGTTTTTAATTTTATTGATTAAACTTATAAAGATAAAAAAACTTAAAGTTATATTGGTTATTATAAAATATTAGAATCTTTCTTAAAAATAAAAACTTAGGTAATCAACTTAGTTACTAAACCTTAATTTTTACTGGAAGCTAAGGCTTCCAGTAGTTTTTAAATCTAGTACACGTCTCATACCTCCACATTCTACACGTCTTACATTAAATCCATTGATTTAGTCAAATTGTAATTCTCAAAGCATTCCACGCAATATTCATCAATTGAAACTGTTTTAGTCGAATTAGCATTTTTTTTTCAATATCTCTTGAGTATATTTTATCGATTTTTCGACATTAATTCTTTTGAGTGGTAATCCTTTGGTAGCATTAATTTTTCTCATTTTTTCTCGCAACTCTTCCAAAGCTAGTGCTAAGCTCTCTTCCGTCCATTTGATGTTCCGTGGAACCACGCCTAGTTTACGTTTATATTTTCGAGGCATATTGCTCGTCTAGAATGAATACAATAAAGTTAAATAGATTATTACTTTATTTAAAACAAGTTACAATCACAGA
The DNA here is from genome assembly GCA_014170235.1 of Listronotus bonariensis. Taxonomy (NCBI): domain Eukaryota; kingdom Metazoa; phylum Arthropoda; class Insecta; order Coleoptera; family Curculionidae; genus Listronotus; species Listronotus bonariensis. The sequence goes on along the minus strand of JACEGR010002700.1, from coordinate 68,736 downwards.
AAAAACCATAAAAAAATAAAATCCGTCTTTGCTTGTAAAAAAATGTTTAGCTAATCTAAAGGCAACTATCCGCGTAAATATGTAAGGCGACTATCCTTTTTGATGCGGATACTTGCCCTTTTTATTTGCGAAATAAATACAAGTTATTTAACAATAAAACATATTAAACAATGTAATTTAAACTCTAATGCATGCAAAGAAACAAAAAGTTTACCGAAACCTCGATCGGTAAAAAAATATTTAATAGAAAATACTTACCAATATAATTATATCGCCCGTTAAAGGTCCGCCACAAAAGGTTTTTGCTGATACGCGCAAAACACATTCGCGTATTTCGATGGCTTATCCGGCATTGAGGCCTGCGGGGGATCACCACTTATTGTAGTAAAGCGCCAGCGCAACTTAAACTCCTAACATAGTGTATAAAAAATTGGGGCATGTATCCCCCGAGGCAACTACAATACATTTTTAAAATCTTAAATTTAAACATTTTCCCATGGCTTTATTTATAATATTGGAGGGAAAAAAAATAAGTGTTTCATGTAGAGTAATAAAAATTGCCATTATACAGGTAAGTCAGAATTATTGAGGATATTTTTTAAATAAAATATAACTTATGGTCAATAAGTTTTTAGGGAACCCTGTACCAATACATTTGTTCAAATGCTAGTTTTTATTCGCTAAACAGATGGGTGCAGTTAGCTTCCTATTAGAATCTTACGCTGTAGTTTTTAATAGCTAACACTTACTTACCTGTATGGACTGGAATAACCGTTTTCTGTTAAATGAAAAAGAAACGTGTAATTTAAACCCGAGTAAATAGTTTTTGGTGTAAAATATCTATAGAATAAATTAGCCTACTCTTTAAATTGGATAATTTTTTTTGTAATTTGCGTTATTACAAACTATTATAAATTGTTTTAAGAATTTTTATTTCACAGATTTAAAAAAATGAATTAGAAATACTTAAAGTAAAACATGCTTACTTTTTTATAGCCTACCCAATAACAATAATAAATGACATAATATGCAATATAGCAGAAACGGCTATAAAGTTATATATATTTTTAAACATATAATTTTTTGACTATTTTAAAACTGCAAAAATATAAATAAATAAATCAAAATGTTCACCTAAAAACAAAAGGATGTCTGCAATCTACATAAAAAGTTGCTGTAAAAATACTTTTAAAGAATAAAAAATCCCTAAAAATAAAAAAGGGTATGAAGGATTAGAGAAAATGCAAGAAATTCAAAAACATTCTGTTGTGTGCAAATGACGCAAAATAGCAAATTGCTGTTTTCATTAGTAAAAATAAATGCCCATATAACATTTTTTGCCGGCGTTGTACATTTAATTTACTGGCATTGCCAACACTCTTTAATGCCAAGGCATTGGCAAAAAGGTATCAAAAGACGCGAAAGTGGGCAATTGGCCGTTATTAGGCCACGTGTTGCAGATAATGTTATGGCATCCGTCATTAATAATTTATGATAAAAAAATGCGTTTGGAATGATGGCATCCATCATTAATAAGTTATTGGCAAAAAAATGCGTTTAGGATAATGGCATTTATCATAAAATAAGTATTGCAAGTTTTATAAGTTGAATGTCCCAAAAGTTAAATAACATATTTAGAATTTTGTAATCGAAAAAAATGAAAAAAAAAAGGCAGGAAAACTTTATCAATAAAAAATTACATAATATAAATTTTTATACCGTAGAATAAACCAAAAAAAAAAAATAAAAAGTATAAAATAAAATTAAAAAAAAAAGATAGTAAATCAAAAGAAAACACTTTAAAATAGTTTAAATTTAAGGGACACTTACACTCAATTTTCAGATCCAAAACATAGGCAGAAATATTTTAAAGGAGTTAAATGTCAAAAAAAAAACTATTAAATATATATAATTTTTTTTTAACACGTCTTTAAAACTTTTAATAAGGCAACTCCCTGATTTCATATAATTTTTTAGGTAACTACAAATTTAAAGGGTTTTAAACAAAATGTTTACAGCTCCTAACAGTCTACTTGAATAACCCGCCTTCTTAACTAGCCATCACCAATTTATTACACAACGCACACTAATTAGGTAATGAATACACTTAATTATGTCTACTAAAAACTCTTTTCATTAAAAGAGAAACTAAAAAGCTAGAAAACCACGTAGAAAACAATTGCACAAAGCGACCAAACAAAAGCAAGGTTGCCTCATCTGTCAAATTGTCAAATATTATATTTCGGCTAAGCGGGAAATTTGAATTTATCACCTTCGGTCGAAATCGTCGAAATTAACCTAGCTAATTTTACCATCATTTTTTATTCTCTCCAAAATACATAATAAACATTTTGTTTGACTTAATTTTTATTTGCATGATTTGTATCAATAAAATGTTAGGAAAAGGCCATTTCCTTTAAATTATGTAAAAAAACATAAAATAATGTTGTTTAGCCGCCATTGTAAATAAAACAGATCAAAAAAATTGCTCGAATGTTAGTTAAATACCAATGTTAATAATATGGTTTGAAAAGTATGAATATGCGTTGAAGGTTTGCCTTCAAAAATCCAATATTTATTTGCCTGCAACAAAAAGGCATGCTTTATTTAATCAGGATTGGTATGCCGCCATTTTTGTATGCTTGCCGGCAATTCGCCTGCATGTAAAATTTATTGGCAATTGAGTGTTTATTTAGGGTTAACTTTTTAATGCGTATTAGATGTTGGCATAATATTGCCACCAATTGCCAATGCTTTACCATCAATGCCAATGTGAAAAATGTATATTGCCGGCAAATAGTGCTTGCTGGGTGAGACTTACTTTTGGAGTAAGTCATAGGTTTTTATATAAAAGCATTAAATTCGATCCAACCAGTACATATTTTTGGCTTTTATTTGAAAATTTTTAATTTTAATGAAATAATATTAAATGTATCTTAAATAAAAATTATAATATTAAATACAGAGTACTTAAGCAGGCCCTTCTAATTATAAATAATTGCCATCTGTTATTATTTATAAAAGTTTTTAGATGTTAATTCTTTAATAAACTTTAAGGTCGCTCACTCTTAGGGTTCGTTTATAGTTTCTGGGCAAGTAATAAAATGGACTTTATAATTAAAATACTTTTAAAACCTTTTTGGGGGCGGGGTTTCCTTTTATCGAGTCTACCAGGAATATTCATACCGCAATATATGAAAGCGGCGCTTTAACCCAGCCTGTCAAATGTTAAATGTTTTGGGTATCGGTCTGGGCGAACGCGTCACTTTTTTTGTCGGACAAGTTTACCACAATGTTTTACATAGCATGTTTAAACATTTTGCTAAAAATACTAAAGATTACATTCATGAAACCATAAGGCTCAAAGACATGTTTCGGGTATCGGACTAGGCGGGTTTCGTAACTGTAACCCTTACGATTTTTGACACAATGCTTAAAAATTGCATGTAAAACATTGTGGTAAACTTGTCCGACAAAAAGTTACCTACGCATTCCTTCAGTCCGACATCTGAAACATTTGACATTGACAAGCTGGGTTAAAGCGCTGGTTCCATATATGGCGATATGAATATTCGTGGTAGACTCGTCAGAAGGAACCCCCTTACAAAGTTTTTAAAGTGTTCTTATTATAAAGTCCATTTTCTTACTGGCCCAGGAACTATTAGTAGATACAATTTACATAAATAATAAAAGGTTAAAAAAGGTATTTTATAATTCCATATAACAACCAGGGAGTTTATTTTAAGAAATATGTCTCTAACACTTAAAAAGCCTATTAACAGCTTTCTCTTTGATGCGTAAAAAATCTTAACATTTGGCGTGTTTGGTAAATTTCAGATTTGATCGGGACCTCACAAGTCACGGGCACCACCCATTCAATGTAATAAAAGATTACTTTTATCCAAGTCGTTCTAGTTTAACAGAGATATATAAGGTTACGTATGTGTGTGTGCGGATACGGTGGTATAGTTTACATAGTTTGTCACTATTTCGGTAAAGATAAAAGCGTCGGATACACTTTACAAAGAACACATGGCTGCCATGTCAAAACATCAGCAAATCTCTTTAAGACACTGATGCACACAAACAGTCAACAGGGGGTCTTATTTAAAAAATACATTTAGTCATGAACTCGTTAATAAACATATTAGGTATAAAGATTTTTTAATTATTGTGTCGATTGGTTTAATTTTTAGTTTCGATTTTACGTCATGGCAATTATTTGGGTACACGCCAAAAATTAAATTATAAGTATTAATTTGAAACTCCAATTATAAGACAAAATTAAAATAGACCTACTTATTACAAATTTATTTATACCATACATTCCCGGACTATCAAATAAAATTCAACGAATAGGACATAAATTTAATATTCGCACAATCTTTCAAACACAAAACACTATCAGATCTCAATTAACTGTCCTCTCCCCTCTCCTGTATAACCTCTACACGGCCGATAGCCCTACCTACCCCAATACCAAACTTGCACTGTTTGCTGACGACACTCTCATCTATGCTCGATCATTTTATGCTTAAGTAGCCAAACGTCATATTCAGATGCACATGAATATTCTTCAACCTTACTACCGTAAATGGAAGGTCGAGATTAACGCTAGTAAAACCGTGTGCACGGTGTTAACCAAAAAGTTTACCAACCACCGCATTTTAGAACCAATCGTTATTGAAGAAATACCCATGGTACCTACCAGAACAGCCAAGTATCTGGGTGTGACCATAGATGAGAGATTGTCGTTTATGCAGCATACAACAGCAACAGTAAAAAGGCTTTTCTAGCTACACGAAGCCTATATTCTTTACTCTCACCAAGATCCCCATCACCGGTATGGTGCTCCATGTTCAATACCCACTTTCTAGGCTTCAGATACAACAAAACAAAATCCTAAGGGGTAACTTCCTCCAGTCGGTTCACATCGATACAAGTGCTGCACGAACTAACCGAAAGTGAGATAATACGTGAATACGTACATGCTCTAAGCGATAAATTCTATAGAACAAAAATCTCAGCATCACCACTCACAGTAAATCTCACTGCCATTCGCTCCGATCCAGATAACACCATTACTCACAAACCAATATATCATCGATTACCTTTGTATTACGAGCACCTGTAAGCCCGACTATCTAGCATAAAAACTCTTTCTCCACTTAAAAAAGTCCGAGAGACAACCGCAATATAACACGATTAGCCAAACATATACTAATCGTTAAACTGTACTCGTTGTTCCTTAAATGTAAAACTGGTTTTTTGCCTTTTTCCAGTAATACCAAAATGTCATAGAGTCAATCTTCCATAAAAACAAATTTCACAAATAAAAGTACTTCAAGGCTCCAGCCAATGCAATATCTCGAAAGGCCACTGAAAAGTCACTTCTGGACAGTGGTTTAATCAGGGCCGTATTAACGGTATGAGCCGCTAAGGCATCCTAGGTTACAATTCCCAGAGCGCCTATTTTCCCACTAAATAAAAAAAAATTTGAATAGCAAAAAAAAAAAGGTCCTTACCTCCATTTCAGTCCAAAGAAAAAGGTCATTCTCTCCGTTTCCCGTCTATTTTATTTATATTCCCACAGAAAAGTTAGTTCTTATCCCCACCCGACTTAAACTTTTTTAGAAACTTCCCTGACTTCCCTGTCTAGCGCCTATTACTCCCCTTTCTGTCGCCTATTTTTTTCATGACGTCCTAGACTGTAGCCTAGTCAGCCTAATGGATAATACGGCACTGGGTTTAATTACCAATTTGAAACTCAAATTATAAGACAAAATCAAAATAGACCTATTACAAATTTATTTATACCATACATTCCTGGACTATCAAATAAAATTCAACGAATAGGACATAAATTTAATATTCGCCCAATCTTTCAAACACAAAACACTATCAGATCTCAGTTAATAAAAGAAAACCATACAACTTAAATGAAAATACAAAAATGTCATTTAAAAAATATCTTGCAGAATGCAATAGGTTTTATATAGGTGAAACTTGTAGACCATTAGCCAAACGCATAAAAGAACATAGATCATACATTAAAGACACAGAACTTCATAAATCAAAAATCTGCTAACACGCATTTGATAACAATCATAGAATAAACTGGGATGCTTCGAGAATTTTAGCAAAGGAAACTTGTTCTAAAAAACGCAAAATCAAAGAAAGTGCGTATATATTATTAAATAAAGATAATTGTGTAGCATCAATTTCTAGCATAGATAAGGAAATTATAAAGAGTTATCATGGAATAGCCATTTAAGGACAGGTCATGCGAAAACTCCCAATATAATTTTATTCGTTTCTCGTTGAAATACCGCCAGTTAGCTCATTTCAGTAAGCTTACGTGTCTCCCCATCTCTGATGTTACACGAGGCGAGGCTTCGACCGACGCATTTAAAAGTGTAAACTGGCAACAATGAGAAGCCTGCCACCAGCCTGCCGCAAAAGCGGTACGAAAATTTTAGCATGCCATGGTTTCTCTTATCCGTAGGTATGTTACTTTATGATTTCAGTTAATTTAAATAACACTTGGTTGCCTTTGCCTGATACTGAAGTATCTTCAGGAAGACTAAAAATTAACTAACTATTCTCTTCATTTGTAATATAAACAATAAATACACCACCAACCAGTTATCTATCACTATGACACTATAACCAAACAAACATATTTTACATTTAATGTCAAAGAGTTTTCAGAATATCCTAAAAAAAAGATCAAATTTTTAAAATTTAAAACCTTAATAATAGTTAATTTTTATTTTTATTATTTTTATTTAATTTAACTTGCCACAGAAACGTCGATTTTTAGTTATCTTTTTACTTGTTTAATTTTTTTGTTTTTTTTTGGTACTTTTCATTTAATTTTTAGCGTGTACCTAAATAATTACCATCCATTAAATGAATCCGCCGAACAACAGAACATATCTTCAATTCTATAAATATGACAATTAAAAGAAAACAATTTACTTAAAAAAATGTCTGAAATGTCTACTTAAAAACAAAAAAGAAACTAGACAATACATTTCATTTATTCATAAATTTTTCGTTAAAACACCTAGTTATTATATCTAGAAGAAAAAAGTAATTGTAAAAAGCTTTTTAAATTTTTTCCAAATATAATAATTACTACCTTACTTAATTTAAAATAGAAACGTTTAGCTCAAATATAGTAACTTTTATTTTAATGATTATGGAGAAATATTTATTTTAAATTATTATGTTGTAACCTACATATTTAGGCGTTTAATTTTTTTAAACATGTATATCAACAAAAATATTAAGTGACCCGTAAAATTGCCTCTACAAAAAATCCATAGCAAAAAAATGATCTTCTTGTATTATTCTCATTAAAGAAGATAACACCAGAGATAGTTTTACAGATAGGTATAAATTTGTCAATAAGGTGCTAAAATAAATGTAGAATAATAAAAAAAGAAAATGCAGTTCAATCAAGGCATATACACTGTTTCCTCGGAAGTTCCTCCCAAATAGAAAACTTTTTTTTATTAACTCTATGAAAAAAAAACCTTATAATTAAAAGCCCTGCTTGGTAAGAAAATAAATTTCCACAACAATATTTGTATGTTAAATATACAGGAGGACTTTAGAAAGGTTCTAGTTTTAATTATGGCAAATTACTTTTTTAAGCAAAATTCTTCCTATTTTTCAATTGTCTATCTGACTCTTTTTACAAAAATTAGAAAAATGTAATACGTGCTTACTTTATTTTTAATGGCTGAAGAGTAAAATTGTTGTTTTTTTAAATATAAAAGCACATCTGTTTTCTAACACACCCTGTTTATTTTAAGGTTACCCTTGATGTAAAAACGTAAATTATTTTAATAAACTTTATAAGAGTTAGTTCTAATCCTTCTAAAATAAGTTTTTTATATCCTTATTTTAAATGATAGTCACGAAATAAAGCTGACACATTTGTGACATAATAACATGAGCAAAAATATATATATTTTTATTTTGGACACCAAGCTTCAGTTTCTTTTTCCTTTTATTTATGAATGTTACAAGTAAATAAATAAATTCGTCTCATTAATGATCCTTCACTTACAGAAAGACTTCCCTCTCTTGCCCATCGTCGGGCTGTAGTGGATTTGTCGCTTTTTTATAGGTACTTCCATGGCTTCTGCTCTGAAGAATTGTCCAGTATAGTTTCTCCACTCATGGTTCCAAACAGAGAAACTCGTGGTTCCGCGCGTATGCATCCCTATACGGTCCAATTGGACAGGCCCCGAACTTCCCACTTTGTTCGTTCTTTTATCCCTAGAGTTTCTAGTCTTTCCTTTCCCCCAAATCTTCAAGTATTTAAGTCCCGTGTCAACAAACTTCCTCTTACCTCGCTTAAGACACCCACGGTACGTTAGTATTTAGGCTTTTAGCCTTCGTGGTTTGTCCAAAGATAAAAAAAAATTAAACATTTCTAAAGAATGAAAATACTTCTTGGTAATTTCTTACGTTTACTTGTGGTAAAATTTCATTTAACGCCAGTAATTACAACTATAACTTTTGAAAATATAGCCAACGTCTTTTAGATTTAGATTGGAAACAGAGCCTTTTTAAAGTCTTCCTGTATGTGCAACATTGTGTCAACTCCTAAAAATAAACTATCTAATCTTATTTAGGCAATTGCCCTTTTAAAATACATAAGCAGGAAGGCAGCCGATGGTATAGATAACACATTTTTAATACATTCATCTGTCAATAAAAATTATCCTATCTCAAGTAAAAAAAGTTGCTGCTGCATTTTTGGTGGTTAAACTGACAAAAATATTTTAAATTTTTAAAACAGTAGGTATCTACCAAGGTGCTTTGAGAGAAGGTGGCCCAACTTTCATTGACAGTTGATAGATGTGACGTCACACGTATTCTTAAAAAAAATGTCGTTATGTCTTTAGTGTTTTGTAAAAATCGTGTCAATCGTGTTTATTTCTTTGCATAAATAGTGAATTAAAAAGACTTTAATTAATGTATACCGGTTGAGCTAAATAACATAAGACATAGGCAATGTGAGGAAAAAGACAATCTAAGTAAATACCGGCATGTTGACATGCGTGAATAATAGTGCTTGTTTTGTTATTCTTTTGCTGGCCGATATACCAAAACCTATTGCTTATGCAGTATACTATATTTAAAATTTCAAATTTGGTAAAAAGGATTGCAATGGCGTCACATATATCAGCTGTTCACAGTCATGTAAAAGTTGGGCCCACCTTTTCTCTAAGCACCCTGGCTATATTTGTCTTTAATATTTACTTTAGTTATTCGAGACAAAAGCCGCTACTCATTTTGCTTCTTTATTTTACTACATTTATAATTTACCACACATTTTACAGTTGTGTTTTAGTATTACAAAAAATAATAAGAAAGATAGTGACAAAATAAGGTAATTTTATTAAAAGAATCTATTTAACCTAATTAAGTGCTAAAATATACTTAACTTCTTTATTATTGGAAATACCTACTAAGTCGGTTAAATTAGTGATATTGTAGTATTTTTTCCGTTGATTAACGTGCTGCCAACATAAAAACAATTGAAAATGGGGTTTTCGATTTTCTGATATATCCAATTTTTATTAGTTTTGAAAATATGGTCATTCTCAGGAGTTTGATAGTACACTAGCACATTTTCAAATTAAATACCCTGTTTATTGCATTACGATTAAGTAGATATTTTATAGAGCTTTAAGAAAATACCAACTTTAATACGTCTATCTTTTATAGTTTTGGAAATATGACCATTCGAATCTGAAATTTATGTTAAATTTTCATTATATCCACAGCTCTTTATCTGTGAGCACTAAGTTTAGTGTCGTAGATAAAATTGATTTTATTTACTATTTTTTAGATTTGAATGGCTACATAGGTGTATCCCATATCGGCACACTTTATTAGGGTCAATTTTATGACATCTTGTCGGACCATTTATAATGACCCAACTCGGCACACAGAACTCACAGGTAATAAAAGACATATATATATATATATATATATATATATATATATATATATATATATATATATATATATATATATATATATATATATATATATATATATATATAAAGTGTGTATTAGCTTTGGGTTTAATTAAGGAATTAAAAAAGGCGTTGCTTACCAGAACTAACCATTCTGTAAGTGTGTATTAGTCTTGGGTTTAATTAAGGAATTTAAAAACAAGGCGTTGCTGACCAGAACTAACCATTCTTAAGTGTGTTTTAGTCTTGCGTTTAATTAAGGATTTTAAAAAATATAATAACTGTTTTATTATAAATACGTAGATACAAATTATTTCTGTGCCGAATTGGGCTATGTAAAACAGAGTACCTGCCTACGTATGTGCCGAGTTGGGCATCGCCCGACCACATTTCCAAAATTTTAAAAAATAGACATATCAAATGCGGTATTTTATTAAAGCTGTCTAAAGTATCTATTTATTGGTAATGAATATACAAATTTTTTTTTTTTTTAAAAGTATGTTTACTAATAAATTCTTAAGGAAGGTCATATTTCTGAAACAATTAAAAACTAGATATATCACATGTATCCTTTTTTAATGGTTTTTAAAGATCTTTTGAATGCTGATAAAATATACAGGTTGTGACATTTGAAAAAGAAGAATTTTGGCAATAAATCGAAAACCCATGATCAATTGTTTTTCTCTTGGTAGCACGTTAATAAGCGAAAAAATACTACTTCTTCTCTAATTTAATCCTCTCTGTGATTACAGTAATAAAGAAGTGTCAGTGCCGCAATAGTGCCGATTTAAGTTTTTAATCACCATGTATACGATATAGATAACATGTGTTTTGGACATGTTTATTTGTCAATCCAAATTATTCTAAATTATAAAAAAAGGTTGGTTCTGCATTTCTGGTATTTTTACTGACAGAAATATTTTCTTTTAAATATTTTAAACAGTAGGTATTTACGTCTATAATGTTAACTATAATATGTTCGAGACAAAAGCCATTACATATTTTATAGTTATAAATTGGCACTATAACTGAGTGTCATTTACAAGTAATGTACATTTTGTCTTACATAAAATTATAACAATGGGAAAGAGGCAGAGATATTTTGTTAAAAAAAAAAAATTAACCAAATGATCCTGACTTTCTACAATTTTACAAACTAAACATATTTTAACGTCCTGTAACATTATACAGTTTCATCAATTTTCTTCAACCTTGTCTTAACCCTTAAGTACTATACTGGAGTCTCTTAGAATCATTGCGATTATTTATTGAATTTATTGAATTATTTATAGAATCATTGCGATTATTTATTATTTATAGATTATAAATCCTGCTTGGTTTATCCTTACTACCCTTCATGTACCTTTTTTAGAATTAGTTTACTCTATTCATTCTGGTCGGCAGTGCAGTGTAAGTAGTTACCTGGTTAAAATATTCTCTTAGAGTGTTAGGGAGTCTTAGAGACTCATATACAGGGTGTCCGGGAAAATGTGGAAATCTCTCGCACACGTATGGAACAGATGAAAATAACACGACAAGTTCCTATAAAATTTTTCCGTTTAAGCCTCCCCTGCGGATATATGATCCCCTAAAGGGGGCAGCTAGAAATCGATTTTTCGTGAATAACTTTTAAAGCGCTCTGTATAATTTGATAATATTTTAGTACGATGCATACTAGTAAAGACCTCTTAAGATAGTGCCCTTGAAACTTATGTCGCTTCTTTAGTTTGCCAGGGACGAACTAGTATTCGCACATTATTGATAATATTTTTTACGCCCTGTATGGTGAAGACACAAAAATATGTTTTTGGGTAGTTTAAACCTTTTGCTAAAAAAAGGTACTCTTGTTTGACATCGATAAAAGGGCACTATTTTAAGAGGTCTTTACTAGTATGCATCGTACTAAAATATTATCAAATTATACAGCGCTTTAAAAGTTATTCACGAAAAATCGATTTCTAGCTGCCCCTTTAGGGGATCATATCTCCGCAGGGGGCTTAAACGGAAAAATTTTATAAGAACTTGTGTTATTTTCATCTGTTCCATACGTGTGCGAGAGATTTCCCACATTTTCCCGGACACCCTGTATAGTGTAAGTGTAACAATTTAAAATGTTTAATAAATTTTGTTTTTTGTGTTATTTTTGTTTACTTTAGTGTATAAAATGTCTCAGGTGTCATCTTTATCAAAAGAAGTTAGATTTGAGAAAATAGATTACGAAAGTGCATTAGAAAATTGGATTTAAAGGAATAGATGATGCCAGCGATATCGACTAATTTGAGGAAGATCATGCCGTTTTATCGAATCATGAAACAGATAGCAAACAATCTATGTATGTCGGAGAATAAAAATGAATTGGAACTAGAAACAAAAATAGTTCAACGAGGGCCAGCAAAATAAAAATTATTTTAATGGCAAAAAGAGACAAAAGCCACTACGCATTTTGCTTCTTCATTTTCTACATTTATTATTTGTCACTTAGTCTACAGTGTTTTGGTCTTATAAAAAGTGATGACAATGGGAAAAAAGTATAGAAATTAAAAAAATAAATAAAATGATCATAATTTTCAACAATATTACAAGCTAAATAGATTTTAAGCTCTGTAAGATTAAACAGCTTCCTCAATTTTATTTAGTGTTGCACTATAGCGATTAGTTTATAACAAATCGTGTCTTAAATTTGTTTTTAAAAGGTTCAGTAGTTCAAACGTGTCAAACGTAAAAAGTCTAATCTTATTTAAGAATTTGGGCAATGGTTTTGTAAGAATGCATATGCAGGCGATTTTCTTAGAGATAACATATCTTATCCAAACAAAAAGATCGGCATTTCTCATATTTTTACCGACAAAAATATTTCTTTTAAAATATTTTAAACAGTAGGTATTTACATCTTCAATATTAACTTTAATTATTCGAGACAAAAGCCACTACACATTTTGCTTCTTCATTTTACTACATTTATAATTTGCCACTCAGTTTACAGTGTTTTGGTCTTACAAAAATGATATAAGCGGTGGCTAAATGATTAGTGGAAGGATTGCTTTCGATATTTACCTGGGCGCAGGCAGATGAACATGAAAGTCTGCCAGAGTCTTTGCTTTAATCCCAGATATATCGTTAGTTAATTGACAAGATATAACTGTCGCTGATGTTATCTTTAAGAGCTGGTCATCTACGCTAACCGTAATACATATAAATATTTTCTTATACACGTGGTACTAATTAATTCGTTACGCTTGTTAATAATGATATATAAAAGTAAAACTGATTTGTACTGAATTTAAGTATATAACAAATATTTCAAACTGTAACTTTGGCATGGGTACTGAGACACTAAACGGGATGAAAAAGCAATGTAATAATATTACTAATTTTGTTTTATGTCAATGAAAAATTTGGCCACATGTAATATTAGATAATATTAGTACGAGGATGAGTAGTAAAATTTTTAGCCTAAGTAAAAAAAAGGCAAACTATAAGTAAAAAGCTATTTTTATGTTTCTACCTAGTGTCCGAGTGGCTCAATACATTTATTTTATTGGTGCTGAAGTACCTTTATGCCATCACTGTAGGCAGATTAGTTTCGCCTATTTTTTCCAATTCGGAAACAAATCAAAATCCAATGATTATAATTTAGTAAGAAAGGTACATAAGAAGCCAGCTTAAAGCCTGACTGATAAGTGTTTTCCATGACAATTAGCGATTTATAGTAAGGACCATTATACTGGTCGACCAGAATTATATTTTTTGGTAAACCGGGATATTTATTGTAAGTATGGTTTAACTGGTTAAGTTAGTTGCTTTATAAACCAACATTTTTACTTATTTCTTTATGAAGATAGACCAAAAAAGTAATGACTTTGACATCCCAAACTATTGTTTTCATAACCATTTCTGGTGATGGAATTGCCTTGCCTACTTTGGAATCGGTGCATTTTTCGTTGTCTATGATTCTTTTGCCTCCGGCGAATAGTGGTAAATAGTAACAAATCGGCGACAAAAATCGGTCCGGGATATCAAACACTTATTGGATGGTCATGCAAATGGGTTTTGATAAAAAATCTGGCAGGATTACAAAAATCACTAAAAAAAGCCTTTTTAACAGTAACACACACTATTTTACCTGTTTTTTCTTTATAATTATAAAAACTTTTAATTAAAATAATATCTGTTAAAATATTTTGTTAAGTTCCTTAAAACATACAAAACTAAATAATTTTTTTACACATACCTTTTGCAATAGAATATTTCTCTGAATATGGTAAGATGTGTAGGTTTATTCCCCATTCCAATATATGAATTTATATCCTAAATAAATAATATCGGATACACTGTATTTTAAATAATATAAATAATTTCCTTAAGGCTTTAACGGTAAACTTGTCCCACTATAAAAACAAACTTATGCTTGCTATTAAAAGTGATTTATAACACTTGAGATATTAAACAATTGCAATAAGTACCGCAGCTGCTATTTCGCTACAATTAGTCCCATTCTTAAAATTGTTTTTTTTTAATTTGTAATTTTAATAAATAAGTAATTGTTAAACTAACAAATAATTTAAAAATAAATGTGTTTCTAGAACTGAATAATATAGCAGTATAGCAATGTTAACTAAGGATAAATGAATCCAAAAAATATTAGCATTTCGCAAATTAATGTACATAAACCAGTTTTTAAAATATAAAGACTATAATTTTAATAAAAGTATCTTAAAGTCGCCTTATTTATTATTAATTTAATAAAGCATATTTTCTAGATAGGCCTATTTACACGTGTGTAATAATGTTTTAATTTTAATAAGTTAATTAAGTCGGTTTACTGACGATAGTTGAACGTGACAACGTCATAAGAAAATACTGATGGAATGGTTCGCAATTATCGTTGCTATAAACAATTGCCACCACATTCACTTTTCACTGCACTTCATACTTGACGAAAACATGTAAATGTATTATTGTATAGCAGCTATCCACGCGGACCGCTCACTCAAGTAGGAGAGAAACAGATGTCGAACGCCACCGAACGCAGAGGCCGATTGTGCCTTTTGTCGCTCGTACCGCGCTCTCGCTTGCACTTCAAGCCTTAAATGGAACGCCTCAGAGCGAGGTAAGGCCGAATAAGTCATGCTTTTTGGTGCGTGCAGCCGGCTCCATCGAATTATAAGACGTTGTCACGTCAAAAAAATATTTACAAGAGGGTATTTAAATTAGCTTAAAAGCATATTTATCAATCTAGTTACGCGGCAGCGTGTCACACCAAGTTCAAGGACGCCGTGTGTAATAGTACACGAACCACTTGGTGCCACTTCTGACCCCTCCATAACTCAAAACATGTTTAACATAAAAACATAAAACTAAGATGTGTTTATTGATAACCATAAGGACAACTAGAAGCCCAAATTTCATGAAGCTACCTCAAACGGTTATAAAGATATGAAGGTCCAAAAGTCATCAAGTTTTCACTGATTGACTGACCTAAAGTAAGTTAGATTTGACTTGGCCAGTTTGTATCACAATTAAACAAAATATTTAAATAAGTTAAATATCTTTATAAAATGACTAATGTAATTAAAAGTGGCCTATCTGACCTACTTTAAGATCTCATACATATTTGGATTTTGTACAGAACTTGGCACTAATTTAGATATCCAATATTCTAGCGGCGAAGCCCACAGCCAAACATAATTTTAGTATTGAACTTGGGCTAACCTTTTTCACATTTATGTTTTTGGTTAAATTTATTATTACATTTTCAGTTAACCATAAAATCATGCAGTGAAATGCTTCTTATTTGTTACATAAAAATCATAAATTAAAAGAAAGACAATTAAAAGTAAATGGAAATAATAAAAACTTTTTTATTTTATAAAGAAAGAAAAAATAAAGATTTTTTTAATTTCAATATTCTGCTTAAACGCCATTCTTTAAAAACAAATAAATAGTGAAAGAATATCTCTAAATGTATAGTCGCTGTCCCAATTTTCATTCAAATATTTAAAGTTTTATTGCAGATATAAAAGTATAAGAATAGGTAACATCCTGTATTTTAAAATTTTGGACATAGGTTTATTTTCTTAGATTCATGCAAGTATAGGTTCAAACCCTTAAGCAGCATCGACATCTTATTCTACAACACCCTGTATAAAAGTGGCCTAAATTAAAATAAAATAACACAACACTTGAGAGATTCATCTTTCTACTCTGTCAGTAGCTTGAATATTTGGACAGACAAGATAAGTAAAAGAAGACAAATTACTCAAAGAACAAAAGCAAGTAACACCGGAGAACGTTTTAAAACCCTCGGCTACTTGGAAATCTGTCAATGGACAGGGACAACATTAGAAAGCTACGATTGTTCCGTATGGCTCCCGCAAGCTCATCGCTCATTAACCGCATAGGGGGCAAAAATTGTCAATTTGATGTTCGATGGCGACTTTAAACCGTGACGAAGGCTAGCGGAGCACCAGAAGTCCATGTCAAATTGAAATTTTATACTCATAATGTTCAATTTTATTGTTACTTACTAATAAAGGCCTTAGAGAACAAAAATGTTGATGCATTTATGGCCGAATATAATCAACGTATTGTATAAAAACTAGAGAACTTAGTTATTTCTAAATCCCATTATTTGATATATAAAAGGGATGCCATGCGTTAAAAATAAAACTGCAAATACCACCAAAATTGTGTTTTTACCTGGTAAAACGCAGAATAACTACTAATGCCATCAGGTAATAAGCAAAATATACATATTTATTTATTTATAACCATGTATGTAATGTTAACATTACATACATGGTTATAAATAAATACCTTTCAAAAAGTTGGAGAGTGGTACTTTTCTGACTTTTAGTTTCATCCCTTAAGAGGAAAGTTAACTTTCCTCCCGTGGGCGTGGGCCGAAAGTAAAATAAAAAAATCTACAAACTTGACACCTTGTTTGATATTTTAAACATCTCTATGACACCTGACACCACACGCACGATAAATGTCTGATGGCGTAATTATTTGACAAATTAAGAATGCATCTGTTAGGTTAAGATATTATTTTTGATTTAAAATAGCCCAAAGAAAAATGTAATTAATTATGGCTGTAAATAAAATAGTATACAAACCTCAATGAAAAGTTTCATTACTGTTTCGAGAAATGATTCACCTGGGTGCTAAGCGCCTCTGTAAACCGTTTCTCTTGACAATAATGAAACATTTTCCACCTCGGTTTGTAATGTAAAATAGAATTCAGCTAAGAAAAAGCTCGAGGTGTCATATAAATAAAGACGGCAATCAACTATTTCTTTCTAATCACATCGTTTAAATAGTGTGCGAGCAACAAAAAGGGGAATATTTTGAAAGTGAGAGGGAACCGATATCCGCGTAGCTTTTTCTATGCTGAATCGTAATCTATTATTTTTTCGATCGAACGAAAATTTACATATTTCCAAAACGATTTTTACCTCCAAAATGCATTATTTTTGTACAGAGCCGTACGCAGAGGGGGAATGCTCAATGGTAGAAATTGTCCCTCCCAGGAGGTCAAAAAAATCTTCTAAAGATGGGTTGTTGCTGGAGGTGGCGTCGACGTGAATACCGCGATGAAATAATAAAATTGTTTATACGTATTTAATTAAAAAGATAATACTTTATACTACCTACAACGAAAATTAAAAAAATATTCGAATCGAGAAAAAACAGCATGTGCAACTCGTAAGAAAAAGTGATATATTTCTGGAGGATGGCAGAGCAACCACCAAGAGTGTTACACAATATGCTACTCGGAGGCTTAACTTTTGCTGTTTTAAATATTTCTGGGCGATGTTTCTCAAAGCCAATAATACATGAAAATGTAATACAAGAGTAACGTTTTAAACCAAGATCTTATGATTTCAATGTCCATATTTAAAAAACTAAAAAAATTCGGAGAAAAAATTATGTAGTATCTGCAACTCGTAGGAAAGCATATTTCCGGACTCTTGGTGGTCGCTGGACGTGACTACTTGAAAATCTGTCAATGGACGGGGACAACATTAGAAAACTGCGCTTGTTCCGTATGGCTCCCGCAAGCTTATCGCTCATTACCCGTATAGGGGCAAAAATTGTCAATTTGATGTTCGATGGCGACTTTAAACCGTGACGAAGGCTAGCGGAGCACCAGAAGTCCATGTCAAATTGAAATTTTATACTCATAATGTTCAATTTTTATTGTCACTTACTAATAAAGGCCTTAGAGAACAAAAATAATATTGAAATTATGACCGAATATAATCAACTTATTTTGAGAGTACTAAATAGATTATTTAACCTATGGCAGGGAAAAAAGATGTACAGTTCTTACTTTTATTAATTAATAATTTACCTATTAAAAAACTAAAATTGTAAGTAAAAGACATTTTGAGTAGAATGTGTAAAAATTGATCAAAAGGGAAAGTATAGTCAAGGACAAGGTATCAATACATTTTTACGAGTTTACAGATCGACTCCAAATAAAAATTCACCAGAAGAAAAATCACCTGCAGAACATATGTTGGGAAGGAAAATGAGAATTCCACTAGATTTACTTTTACCTGTTCAAAATGTACATATAAATAGAATTATCAACAATTATCAAGAAAACGACATGGTTTATGTCAAAATTTATAGAAACAACAGATTTTATTGGACTCCAGGAAAAATACTAGAACCTATTGGAAATGTAATGTACAGTGTTTTAGTATTTCATAACAATCAAAAGTTTGTTAAAAGACTACATTATAACCAAATAAAGAAAAGGTATGTTATTGCTCCACAATGTCAACCTTTGCTAAATATACTATTAGATGAATTTGACATACCTAAGACGTCAAGTACAAGTTTACCACAAATAATAAATTCAGAAAAAGTGTTTAATCCAAATGACTTACCACAAAACACGATTTCACCTCAAGACGATGAGTCAGATTTTGAAGATATCTTACATCATGCTGATGATGATGATGAAAAATTTCCAGAAATAAATAATGCTGAAGAAGGCTCAGTAAGTTGTTCAGAAAAACCTATGCACATTGAAGAATCCGTTATAATCGACACTAGTTTTGAGCCATCACGACCAACCAGAGTACGAAAAAGACCCTCGTATTTAGTGGACTATGTTTAAAAAAGAAAGGGAGAAATGTTATAGATCACACACCTTCCCTTATCACGTTTTACCTGAATGACCAGTTCATGTTAGATAGTTTGAAGTTGTCAGTTTTAGAATTTAAAAGTTGTCATGATATTTTCCAATTTACAGAATTAAAAATAAATGTAATTTATATTGTTGTAGTTTAATTTACTAAAATAAACTTTAAAGGAAAAAGGAAAATTGGAAAACAGACCAAATAGTACATGGTATTTAATTTGGGGGTCAAGATACAGTTCCTTATTAGCATGTCTAACTGGTCTTCATATAGACAGGGTTTTTAGTATATTAGAATTAAAGCAAAATCCTAAAAAATTCCCAGTTATGTATATGTAGCTCTATGCAGAGCTCAATGTTAGGTAAGTTAAAATAGCTTCGAAAAAGCTCCAGTTACTCGCTCGACCCAGAGTATTTACAGGAAAAAAAATCATTTTAAGAAAACAATATAAAGGATATCAATATTTTTGGTTTCGTAGTATTAATTTTTTCTTTTTTTTTTGTTTAAAAGCATATTATAGATACCATTTTAACGACTAAATATTGTTAAGCATTCCTACGGGCAGTAACTACCCCTTTACCCTCTCCTTACCTACGCCAATGATTCCTCCAAAGTTTAAGATTTCTATTAAGTATATTAAAAAATTAACCTAATAATTTAATAACTGCTTTAAGATAAAAAAAATATACCAGGGGCCACAAAATTACTAGCAAGCTTTTCATTTTCTTGAGAAGTGTACACAATTTTAAAATTTTGGTCGGATGTATAGTTAAATAGGATGCAGATTTATGATGTTTCAGATTTTATGTGGCACATCCGGTTTAACCGGAAGTGCTATTAACTTTGCTATTTTAAATATAACACCCTATATATTTTTCTAAAGAAAAACAATTCTACAAGTAATTTCAAGAATCTTAATTAGTTTTTGAGAAAATGGCGTTTGAAAATGTCATGTTAACCGTCATTTTTTTCATTGTTAAAAAACAAAAGATGGTATAAAAGGGCTAATTTTTCACACATATTTATTGAACCTTATATCATATCACCGAAGAAATATAATTTTCGGTTTTACTGGAAGTGCCATATAAATTGACTTTTGGCAGTAAAGAACTTTAATAATTCAAATAGAAACCATAACCTTAAATCTTTAATTTAAACGTAACACTTATTTCCTAATCATTTTGTTAAATATGTCTTATCTCCAAACCTAATTGTTTTTAAGATTAATAGTTAAACGCTGGGGCTGTCTTGAAAATAGCGATTTTTTTTAACATTTTACTATTAATAACTCAAAAACTATTAGGTTTAGAGATATAATTTTATTAAACAAATCGATTAAGAAATAAGTGTTAAGTTTAACTTTAAAGATTATGATAGTGGTTTCTTTTTGAAGTTTTTTATTGCCAAAAGTCAATTGCTGTGGCACTTCCGGTAAAACCTGAAAAAATATTTTTACGGTGATAGGATATAAGGTTTATTAAATATGTGTAAAAAATCTTATTAGGCCCTTTTTACTTATTTTGTTTTTTAACAAATCGATAACAGTGGCGGTTAACATAACATTTTCTAACGACATTTTCTAAAATACTTTTTAGTTAGGTATATGTATATTTTCTTGGAATTGCCCACATAATGTATTTTTAAAAAATATATAGGCTGTTCCATTTAAAATAGCAAAGTTGAGAGCACTTCCGGTTAAACCGGATGTGCCACATAAAATCAACATCAGAAATCTGCATCCCATCCAACTATACATCCGATCAAAATTTCAAAATCTTCACTTCTTAAGAAAATAACAGGCTTGGAAGTATTCTCGTGGGCAACCCGGTATAAAGCTTATTTTTATTTAAATTACTTGTATGTTGATAATAAAACATGTTTGCTGTTTAACTCATTATATAAAATAAATAATTATAAGTAGTTATAATGAGACATATGTAGACGATTAAAGGATTATTAAAGAAATCCTACATCAATTTACTGTAAGCAATTTAATAAATAAAAATAGCATAAATTAAATTTTTTCTTTGTGTAAAAATAATAAACATTAAGTACGCATGTTTTGTTTACTAATAATATCAAAGTATTTTATTAATATTATTATTTTTAACTATACAGGGTGTTACAGAATAAGGTACCGATCCTTATGGGTGTTAATCCTTAGGTGGTTTTAAGAAGAAAAGTTCAAATAAACCTATGTCCTAACTCCCTTAACTTTGGAGCTATAGAATCTTAAAAATTTCTTAGATTTTTTTTATGATAACTTTTATAAGAAGTCATATATATTAAAAAATTTTGTGGGACATACAAGAAAAAAAATTACAAGTGTTGTTTATAGGGGGTTTAAGGTAAATATTGTTAAAAAAAAATTACGCCGCTGCATTTAAAAATACATATTTTTTTAAAATTTTCATTTATTTAAAAAAAATATTTTTTAGGCAAGGCCAAATCTCCATCTAATAAAAGAATAAAAATAATAAAGCTAACTTGTTACTGCAGAATTTGATAACAGCGATACGAAATGACTATGATGAGAAATGGTTTTTATTTATTTTCGTAAAAACCCTAAGTTTCTCAAATAAAAAAATCTGATAATTTATAGATATTGCAGAGTCATTTCAAACATAAATATTTTTTTATCTCTCTGTAAATACAGTGTATTTACCATTACCGTGCCGATTAATATTTTTCAAACCATTATCATCAAGAAACTAGCAGACAATTTCTGAGAACCTTCCAAAAAAATATCTATTTGATGCAGATAAGATGTTACCTAAATCCTAAAATAATAATCTGATTTGGTATAAGACTGATCTAACATAAATAAAGCTTTTACAAAGTCTTACACATGTTACTACACAGTTATTGATATTGAATCAGTATGTGTCCCAAACACAGGAAAATATTTTTTAAACCATTTGAAAAGCAATATTTCAAATAAAAAAATAAGGTGTTTTTCAGTATTTAAAGATTACATACTCCCAAAATAAAACAATAAAAAACAAATCAGTTAGGTATTGGTTATTACTATGGCAACATCTGCATTGCTTTAACAAGATTGCGTCAGGGGTTTCTTTAAAGTTTAAAGAATAGGTGACAAGTATCAGCTTGTAATATCTTTTAATAAAGAAATATTTAAATTTCCACGCTTAGTGTATCAGTCTATTCCGTTCCACTTTGTCTCTCCTGGCACCCTGGTGCTGTTTTATACTTAATATACATCGTTAAGGTAATAATTAAGATCCTACATTGGTCAGATCTTCAATATGATTCTAAGGTCATTGCTAAATTTTCGCATCTGGATATTCTGATAATTTGTGTTAAGATTAACTCTCTTAGCGATCAGCATCTTATTCTATAACACCCTGTATGCTTTTGTTACAAAATTATTGATAATAATTAAAATTTTGAAACAAATTTTAACAGAAAAATTGTATCCATGCTTTTTGTATGGTTTAATATTTTTCTTTTCATTTTTATTCCTTTTTCTCCTTGGATTCTGATGTAACTCCCCATATAATAACTATAAGTTTTTTCTGTCGTTTATCGTTAACTTTTAATGTTAGACCTAAAATTATTATTTCAAAATAGAATTTTTGAGTAAAATTAAGTAAAATATTTTATTCAAAGAGTATAATCATGCATGACACACTTTGCAATTATATCCATGATTTCTTAAGCAATATAATATTTCAAAAGCTACTTACAAAACCAAAAATAGTATACATATTATTTTATCAATATCATGTTAGTTCCAGAAGCTTCCCATGGCTTTATTGCTTATGAACAAGAAAAGAAATAAGCAACGACTTTAAGGTTATCCAAGGTCTGTACATCATAAGGAAGGCAGGCCAACAAAATAAAAGGCCATGCCAAATTGGAATTACATACCGGTATTGGTAAATTTTTAAAAGTGTTTTTGGGATATAGTAATGGAAGTGATAGATTTATAACCGATAATAATTACCCTATTATAAAGAAACTTAAGAGATTATTTCTTTATTTATAGATTATTGTCTGACCTGTGGTGGCAATGATGGGTGTTGAATTTTAAATTTAAAGATGACAGGTACAGTAATAATGATTTATTTTCCAACCCTCCAATGCATAAAGTGTTACTTAAAAACGTCCTATATATCTGAGAATTTTCTGTTAACATAAAATTTAAAAAAATATTTTTGGTTAAAATTTACAAAAAAAAAATAACATATCAATGCTTAAAAAGTTATAAGCATTAATGTGGTAACTTTATATGAGTAGAACAAAACACTATAAATATCTATTAAAACGTAGAATTTTTAATTTAAATAAATTAGTTTTAATGTAAAATTGGTTAAAAATTTGCGAGATTTATTACACTTGTTACTAAACGGCAGTATACAAGGAAAAAAAGGTAAATACCATATTTTGTTTTACCCTTAGATTTTTTAAGCGCCTCTTCAATTGTTAAAAAATACAACATGCTTTGTTAAGACATTATGCTAAATTTTATTAAAATCGCTTTTATTGTTTTTATACAGGGTGTCCCAACTCTATTTATACATGAAATAACTTCGTTCCTGTATAGAAGATTCAAAAATAAACCTTGAATAAAAAATACTTATTCGGATACACTGTTTTTACTGACAATATTGGTTATTGTTCAAGGTGTCTTAAAAACATAGTTTTTATTGTCAATTAGGTTTTTTAATGGAACACCCTGTATATTTTAACAAATTTTGACCCTGTATAAATTCTATATCAAAAATGTATAACACACTATACGTCAATTATTGCTGGTTTTTGAGATATCATTAGTATGCTAATATACTCAATAACAATAAAAAGTGAAGAAAGGAAATAATATTAAATTTAAGTTCTTATTATTTCTAAATAATTCTGTCACGACTAATAGGTAAGTCAGCAATTTACTTTTTTTAGACAAAGGTATGTACTTAATTCCACTTAAAAACAGCAATGCGACAACTATGGCTGGTTTTAGGTTAAGTAGCTAAATATTTATCTAAAATCAACTAAATATTTAACTTACCTATTAGTAGTTCTACCATGGAAAGTATTTATTTACATGTTATTTTATAATTTGTCACTTTGACAGTGACAAAATAATTTAGAAATAATTAAAACCCAAATATTATTTTCTTTCTTCACTTTTAATCGTTCATAAGTATATTAGCAATTAGCATGATGTTGATGTATGTCTCAAAAACCAACTGTAATTGACATCCGAATAACTGAATTCATAAATAAATGATCTATGGCCTTCATCTTGAAAATATTAATAATAATAAATAATAAAAATAAATTGGCACTTGCATTTGAAATAAAAAGGTAATGGAACTTCCAGTTACAGCCGAAAGTGATTTTGAAGTTATAATAATTTCAAAAATCGTCAATTTATGCTATATTAACACTGATAAATTTGGATTAGTCTTTCCTAAAAACAAAAAAAAATGTCGAAGGGGGGACAACATCCTGTGTCACCCGGTATAGCAATATATTACTATTGTCAAAAATAAAAATTAACATTATACGGGTTGACTCAGAAGTTTTAGAAATTATGTTTTATTTAATTGAAGCCGTGGCCGCAATGGCCGTATAGCTTTACCTTGGTTTAAATACTATAATATCTAATGTAAAACAGTTTTTATTCGGTTAACAGGTGGTTAAAAGTCGCTCCCCATTCGGATCTTAGACTAATATAAGCAGTATATTCTAAAGTTTCTTTTTTTAGTTTAAAACTTTAAATTATTTTTTGTGTTTAGACCAAACAGGGTATTACAATTTGTATTTTAGTAGTAAAAAAAATATGCATAAACATTTTCTTATTCTTGATGTCTGTTTCCGATATCCTTCAATACTCTTTTTATTGCAAATGACAAAGCCCAACCGAAAAGCAGAAGTCCATATCAAATTGAAATTCTTTACCAATAATGTTAAAATTTTACTCAAAGTTAAAGCGTAATAGGAAAAAAAATATACTATGATAGGTTTATAACCGGCAATAATTACTGCCAAGCAAGACATAATTTATTTATTGAAAGAATATTGTTTGCCATGTGGGGGCAATGATGGGCGTTAAAATTTGAATTTAACAATAACAGGTACAATAGGAAGCGTTTTCTAAAGACCTACCACGAAAAACATGGTCATTTATCTCTCTAATTAGAAATTACAAGTTTGATAAGTAAAAATGTAATTACCCGAAACTATTCATAAGTTTGTTTGGAATCTTGGGACTGGTATTAATTCAAGTGAAAATTAGATACCGTGTTTTTCGCCATCTTGTACGCCACTGCATTTCTCGTAAAATAAAAGTATTTTGAATTAAATTAAATACATTGGATTTTCTTTCTTTTTATGTACGGTTTTCGAGTTTTCAGCATGGCTATATCGCAAATACTAAATATAAATTATATAAGTAATTAAAAAAACTATTGTTATTTACTTATTATTTTCTAAATTTTTACATATTTTTTGGTAATTTTCCCAAAAATAAATAAAAAACAGAACTGGTAATAACAATATTATAAAAAAAAACATAATGAGTTACTTTCTTATTTTTAACAAGAAGACACCCTGTATATTTAAATAAAAGTCTGGTAGCAAGGTATTGTTATTATTTCCGTTTGCAGTCAGAAAATTTAAGCGCTTGTTTCTGAGCCAATTCTGGACCATACAAGAAACATTAAGAATTTTTTATTTAATTAGGTGTTATTGCTTCTTATTAGCAACTAGGGAACAACAACAAATATTTTTTTAAATAACGTTTAATATTTTATTTAATAACGTTTAGATATATCTAGTTTTACAAATTTTACCTATAAAAGTGTTTTTTTTTAAAGATTAACACCTTGTAACTTTAGAACGAGAAATTAGAGGAACAATGTTGAATGAACTTTTTAATTAAAATTGGCTCAGGAATACACCATTTAATTTTCTTACCGCAATAAGGAAACACCCTGTGTATTTTTTTTGCAAATTGGGCACCTATGATTTAAAGATCTAATAGCCCTTGTCCCCAATTTAAAAAGAAGTATTTAAGTATGAAACAATATCAAATAAAATATTTACCCTATTAGAAATGTTGTTACCATTAAGTTTTAATTTATTTCCAAGAAAACTTTGGTGTCGTTAAAGAAGCAATTGTCTTAGATTTTATGGAATCGCTTTCAAATCCTCTTTATGTAGAAAACTACAGGAAACTTCGACCTCTAAAAATAACAAAACGATGATGTCAAATTTTACAGCTGTTTACCCTGTAATTTTCAATAAAGAAGAAAAAGTGCTCTGCCCATTACTATCCACGTACTAACGATTTGGTCCCTTTTATGGCAGTATTGTTAACCACACCGTTGGATACCAGTAGCTACAACTATGGCCAAATTATACCATAAAGTCATATAATTCCAGCTGGTAATTTATATGTATAATTCCGAGACTTGGTAACTTAACATTTTTCAAGAGTATTTAGCAGAAATTTAATCATTTATCTAGTTCTTCTTTTTCCTTTTTTTAGTAAGTATTCATTACCCACAGGGTGTTTGGAAAAACAAAAAGATAATAATAAAAGGACAGATGGAACAAGTGCATAAAATGAACTCGGCAAAAAATCATTGGTTTTCGAGATAATGACACTTTAATAAAAATTTTCCAAATGGTTCTCTTGGGCTTATATATACAGTGTGTCCCAGGATAGATGTTACAAGAGGACAAATGGACCAAAAATTTTGAATCTTTAACTTCATTTTGGGACAAATGGTTGTATGGTCCAAAACTAATAAATACAAATTTTTACTTCAATTGGTAATATACAGGGTAAGTTATAACTAAAAATATGAAAAATGACCAAGAGTAAAGTACCTTTATTTTTAAAAATAGGATAAAATTTCATAAAGAAATGTTCTGGCGAATTAAATTTTATATCAAAATATAAATCAATTATCACACTTAAAAACAATAATAATCTTATTGCAACACTGAGTACAGTACATTGTTAATTTAAGTACATTAAATATGCAAATAATTAAAATCTCTAGCCAGACAAGCGTAGACATCTTTTTTATTATACAGGGTGTCTCTAAAAGGTCTGTACAAAATGCTACTATAGACTGCTTGGGCCAAAATACAACGATCTAATGCAATTTACCTTGGTCGAAAGTTTAATCGTTTGCGAGATCCAGAGTGTCCAAATTTTAATTTTACTTTAGTTACTTTTAAATATTTTTTTGTTATTGATTTTTTTTACAAAATTAAATATACGGATTTTCTTTAAGTAAGGAATCGAAAGCTACTCATATTTTTGCTGTTACATGTAGAGCGAGCCACCTGCAGTCCTTGGCTCTTATTAAAAGTGTCATTACTTTTTTGCCTCGGTATATTATGATTCTAGTGGATAATTTTTATTTTCCCATATTTTTTGCACAGAAAAGGTTTACTTAATAAATATCGCTACGAGCAACCCATTCTGAGATCATTTATGTTAAACGGTTCATTTCACATAAAAAATCCGTCGCATTTTTTTACGCTGTATTTAGGCCATTCAGGTTTCTTTAAAGGATCTGTACAAATAGTTACTACAATTTTCTTACGCCAAAATACAACGATTTAATCCAATTTGTCTTTATTGAAAAGTTGATCGTTTGCGAGGTACAGGGTGTCCAAGTAACAAAAATAATGAAAAATTTGACACCCTGTATCTTGCAAACCAGCAACCGTTTCACTAAGATAAATTCTATTAGATCGTTGGATTTTGGCCCAAAGAACTTTTGGTAGCATTTTGTACAGACCTTTGGACCCTACCAAGTGGCTAAGGTAATTGCGTCCATGAATGCAATGGCAAACTTTGGTATAAAGTAAAATGTGTAATCTGAAGTATCTCAAAAACGGTTGCTCGTAGTGATATGTATCGTATATTTGTAAAAAATATGATGGAATAAAAATTTGATACTCAAGAATATAATATACCAAGCCTAAAAGAATGTAAGACACTTTGAATCTAAGCAATGGACTGCAGGTGACAAAACATAAGCATATGTTAATTTCCCACTCTAAAAAACCATTTATTACAATAATACACACAATAAAGGTGCTCTATATATAGCCTAAAAACTAGAGAAGGTGAGAACCCAGTTTAAAACTAGAATACTTTTTACAGACCTCTGCATACTACATAATTTAAATATGCAGTGTGTCCCAGGATAGGTGTTAAATGGACTAAAAATTTTGAATCTTTATCTTCATTTTGGGAAAATACAGGAAAGGGTCCAAAACTAACAACACAAATTTTTACTTCAATTGGTAATACATAGGCAAGTTATAACTAAAAATATGAAAACGACCAAGAGAAGGTTAATTCCTTTTATTTTTAACAATAGGATAAAATTGTATAAAGAAATGTTGGGGAAATTAAATTTATGTCAAAATATAAAGTTAAAGAATTAAAGTAAAAAAATTGTTATTTTTTTACATTGTTCATTAACAGTTTTTAAAATACTCTGTTTAAAGCAACAAATTGGAAAATATATATATATTTAAAATTATTAAATTTTATTTTAAATTTTGCTTTATCTTGCTTCCATTATTTAAGTTGTAATGCGTAATGTAAAAAATTGACAATTACATTTTTTTTGCTTTTATGCTCATTTTAATTCTTGACATTAATTAATTTCTATAAACTTTTACTTATATATGTTCTATTTAAAAAATAAAAATAGTTAGCTTCTGGCATTTTTCATATTTTTAGTTATAACTCTCCCTGTATAATACTAATTGGGGTAAGAGTTTGTATTTATTAGTTTTGGACTATGTGACCAGTTTTCCCAAAGTTTCGTTTTAAAATTCAAAATGTTTGATCCATTTGTCCTCTTGTAACACCTATCCTGGGACACACTTTATATGTTAAAAATTTATTGTAATAATTAAATTTATTAAATTTTGTTATCTGATTAAAATTAAAAGGAGGTAAACAGTTTTCTAATGCTGATTTGGATTATATGGTGGTAAGCATTTTCGAATTACACTAGCCTAGTTTACACCGCGAGGACCAATTAGATCCGTGGACCAAACCTAGGACTTATTTTTGTTAGTTCACTAGTGTTTACAATTCAACTTAGTTTATGGATCAATTTAATTCACGTTTAATCCTAGTGCCAAAATGACAGCTGAGCATATGACCAGAACCTAACCTCGTTTTTATCTTGTAAACTGTATCGCTTTTAAATTCCATATGAAAAAAGAACACGAAAACAGTTTTGGTTAAATATCAACAAAATTTTAAAAATATAAACAAACAACAAAATTATTAGGTTAAGACCGAAATTCAACGTCTTTTCTATCGAAATGCGTACTGTCAAAAATCAAGGTTACTTTGGTCCACTAAAAAGTCCGACGTGTTTACACCAAGGAAAATCATATTTGGTCACCCCATTTGAGAAGGATTGAATTGGAGTAGCAAATTTTAATACTCAAGTGTTTACACCGTGAATAAAGTACGAGTGACGTCATTTAGACCTCGAACTAAAAATTTGGTTCTCCCGGTGTAAACTAGGCTACTGACGATTTGTGAACTAAACCATCGATTTACAAATAGCCAAAGTGCTAACTATTGCTCTGCTGTTTACACTTCCGAAATTCAGTCCAAAAATGGCACTTGGAACCGGGTACTCGTATTAACTAATACTTAATAAAAACTTAAACAAACTAAAAGAAGAAAATAATTTACTATAATTTTTTACCGCTACAAACCTAGTTAACTTCTGTCAAATCACCCTGTATAGTAAATTGTTTATTGTTTCCTAATTTTTTTTTAAAGTAATTAGTAAGTTTAATTGCAACTATGTGTTTATAATATGCATAACAAATTATATTTATAGTATAATAATTTTAATCGAGCAAACCTATTAAATGTAGGTATTATAATTAGCTTTATTAATATTCATAATATCCCACATACTACTACAGACAACCAGTGATATTTTTAGAATTCGTTAGGCTTCAAGTTAGTTAGTTGCAATCCTTATAGTCTAAGAGCCAGAGAATGGCAGACCGTTAGTATTTTACAGAAGCTTCTATTGTGCTCAATGCCTCTCCTATATACCCTTATATGAGATGGGCCTTCACTAAGCCGAGCGAGGAAGCTATGGCGTCACACGAGTAATAAACTATTAAATTTTTCACCATTCTTTATCTTAAAAGACAATTATTGTTGCCAATACTACTGTTACGTAAGTACGTAATTTTTTTAACAGTTACTGCTGTTTCTCCTAAAATATCCAAAAATAGATATATTATGGCAGCGTATT
Source organism: Listronotus bonariensis (assembly GCA_014170235.1). Lineage (NCBI taxonomy): Eukaryota > Metazoa > Arthropoda > Insecta > Coleoptera > Curculionidae > Listronotus > Listronotus bonariensis. The sequence continues at coordinate 38,277 of JACEGR010002700.1, read as the reverse complement.
TTTCTGGACCAAATATGTCACCAGAGGTGCGTTACTCAGATAGGGTACTAGACACTTATAGCAAAGTCAATTTAGGAAATAAGTATTTTTTTTATTAAAAACCAAATGAAAAAAACAATTTTACCAGCCTTGTATATGTAAGATGTACAATATACACCCCCTTTCTTAATCTGTAGCAGTCGACAATACATTGTTCCCATGGGAACACCCAGTATTTTAATGTCAGGTTTCTACTACCATTTTTCCAAAATTGTCTTGTGTTTAAATATAGTTTAAATACTAAATGTTGGGTTATTTGTGATTTTTGTTAAATAATTACTATTATTTTGACCTAAAAAATTGTTTAACTTACAGTTTTGAACCTTGAAATCCTCACATACTATTTTTGTTAAAAGATTGGTTTACATTTTTTCTTTTTTTTTATTTTAACTGGTACCTAATTAAATGTACTCATACTATTTTATATTGGGTGTTCACAATGATATAAGTCCGATATGCATATACATCCATTTGTTTTATAATTCAAAAGGAATTTGGACTGGAAAAAAATAAAAGAAATACGAAATTATTTAATGCAGGCAGAAATAACAAGGATTTGGCACAAAATACCCACACAAGTGCTTTTTTATTTCCTTCATATTAAACAAGTTTTGTGTATGGCTTGTGCTTAGGATATACTTGATGCGATCACTAACAAACATTTATTCTTCGGTTTTCTACCTAATCTCTGCTTAGGTCGTTTTTCTTTATGTTAGAATTTTTTAATTAGGTAATCATATTTATATTTTTCTGAAAATAGTACTAGTTACCAGTAGAGGAAGGGGAGTCAGCGATTTTTTAATGGATTTTGAAGTATAATTTAATTCCCTATCTATATTATGTTATTATTTTCAGTAACACTTTCCCCGCCCAATATTGATTTTTGCGAGACACTGTTTGTTATCTTATAATATTTTTCCATAGCTTCTGTATAGAATTTTTATATTAGCTTTGGGAAATCCAGTAAAGCTAAAAGTTCAATACTAATGCACCGTAGGTGTTTCAAGCGAGGTAAGAAGGAGTTTGTTAACACGGGATTTAAATAATTGGAGATTTGAAAAAAAGACAGACCTCTGCGGTTAGAAGGAGGTTTCTAAAATCTCTAGGGATAAAAAAACAAGTTGGAGCCGCAAGTGGGGAATTATACTGGACAATTTCTCGGAACAGTAGGCGTAAAAGTCAGGGCCGTATTAACTGTTTGAGGCGCCCTAGGCTAGAATTCCCGGAGCGCCTATTTTTCCACCAAAAAAATTTTGAAGAGCAAAAAAAGATCCTTTCCTCCGTAGCGCCTATTTTTTGAGTGCCACGTCATTCCCTCCTTTTCGCGCCTATTTCATTCCAAAGCACCTTATTCACAGAGAAATTAGTCACCAAAAATCCCCACCCGACCTAAACTTTTTTAAAACTCCCCTGTCTAGCGCCTATTACTCCCCTGTCTGGCGCCTATTTTTTTCATGGCGCCCTAGACTTTAGCCTAGTCAGCCTAATGGTTAATACGGCACTGGTAAAAGTATCTATTAAAAAGAGCTAGATGCCCTACAGCTTGACACAGGGCAAGATAAGGAAGCCATTTGGTAAGCAAGCGGTTATTAATGAGACAAGCAGCTCTTTTTAAATGGAATCAAGAATGCTCATGGAAAACGCTATTTTCTAGATTTAAAACCAATATTCCGAAAGAGTCTTTAAATTTGACAAGATTTTTGGTGCCCCAATCCAACAAAAATATTGTGAACGAGATATGTGCATGTCTGCATCGATTTGCGTCAGGCCTACAGATTGGTTTCAGAACCTGGGCCCAAATTCTGGAATCTCGCACGAAAACTTCGCATGTGAGAAATGTCGCACGTTTATGTCGAACACCTTTGGAAAGTGGTATTCTCGAACAGTTTTCGACTTCAATCTCGCGATCGACAATTTGTCGCTTGTAGAAAATGAGGCAACATCGAAATGTTTGTCTGAAAAATGGAAGAATTCGTTTCTAACCTCTTATATTTTCAAAATACAGAAAAAATACAATTTTTTTATAAGTATTTTTTTCTTTCTGATAATTTTCTAGAAATCTGCGGAAACTCCGATTTTAACGAATATAAGTATACGGGGGTTTTTTGGGGCGCTGATTTTTGGCGGAAACGGATAGCAGGGTTTTAAAGGGTGAAAGTCAATTATTGTATGCCACTTTAGCTTTAAATTAAGAATTTGTGAAAAAAGGAGGAATATAGTAAAAACAGGATTTGTCAAAATTTCAACTTTGATTTTTCCGCCAAAAATTCTTTTAAAATTCGTGATCAGCGCCCCAAAAATCCCCTGTATACCAAAAATCGAAAAATCGAAGTTGCCGCAGGTTTCTAGAAAATTACTCACAACATTGGGACTCTTTGATTTTCCAAGACTTTAAAATTTTTAATTACTTAGCATCTCCAATTCATCGTCTTTAATCATTTTCTTTAAAACTACACGGGTGATTTTTAATTGTTGAAAACGATAATATATATTTGACTTTTTATGGGACATTTTACATATCTTGCGTACGACATGGTCTAATAGAGATTCGAGAATACCCCCTGAAAGTTAGAGTGAAGGGCAATATCGTTAGCATAACTATGAATGGAATTGGTTGTGAAAGAAAAAAGGTCGTTGATGTGAAGAAGAAACAAAGTTAGTACCAGTACTGATCCCTGAGACACCCCAGCATTCAGTGGCGTTGCGTGACCAAAATAAGGCATAGGCCAAGTCGTGTCCGCGAGGCCCCTTTCATGAAAAGACGAAAAATTTTTGAGGAGCAAAAAAAGATCCGCACCTTTTTGCGAGGCTTCTTAAGCGTACGCGTGCAGGCGAAGTTATCCGCGAGGCCATCTCTTATTCTCTGAAAAAAATTTAAAGAGCAAAAAAAAGGTCCTCCCCATTTTTCCACTTTTTTTAACACATCGTACAGATTTGCGAAGCCCCTGATTTACAATATCGGGCCTCCAAGACCGTGGGCATCTTTAAGTTCAGTATTTTTCCTATATTACATTCCATACCTTCAACTTGTCGCGAGGGCCCCCAGCCGCGAGGCCGTGCCGTAGGCGACCGCCTACGCCTAGCTACGCTACTGCCAGCATTAACTTAATGAAAACTTAAAGAGTGACCTCCCTTAATAGCCAATATACGTCGATCAGAAAGAAAATTTAAGAGCTAAGAAAGGAGCTTGCTGGAAGACCGTAGAGGGAAGTCTACGAGAGCATCATGCCAGACCTGGTCGTAAAGCTTTGGATATATTAATCTGGGACTTATCTTGAAAGACTCAAGACACTTGTTTCAGTTGTGTGGCACGAAGGAAAGAAGATCCGCTATATTAGCTTAGATATTTTTATTTGTGTTATTGTTAATTGTTTCTTCTTCCCACACTTTTCAATAATCTTATCGTTATCTTCCCTCTTTCTCTTTCATTTTTCCAAGTGAAGTTTCTTTTATCCCCCAATATTTATGTTTTTTTTTATTATTATTTAACTTTAGTTTTATAATTTTTTACTTACAGTGTCCCAAGAACTATATGTATTTTTCTGAGTTCTTTTTAATTAGGATAGATCCTCTTTGCTTAGCTTTCTTTTATTTTAAAATGCCAAGTTAAAATGGTCATAATAGATAGTTTTTCGATTCTACATATTCTTTCTTTGTCTCTGTTCTAAAATAACTTTTCGACAAAAGTTTTTAAATTGTAAAAATCCTTTCTATTCAATGGATAAATTTCGTTTCTAATACATTCGTAGCCACCCAGTAAATGAACTAAAGTATTATTGGTAAAAGCAACGACTTTCTTTTATAATCCAGAATTTTTCCGAATTAATAATACACATTTTCGATAAATACATAATTGAAACGATTAGCAAACGAACACCGCACAATAGGTGCAAGATTCTAATATGTTTGCTCAAAAACCGAAAATAATATTTACTTCCTAATTATATAGTAAATCGTTAAATATAGGGTGGAAATAGTTTTATTGTTAAAGTCAAGTATCGCATGTGACCCCCCAGCTAAGTCTCAGTAGGTACAAGTATTGTCGCAGTCATTACACGGAGACCTCATGCTGGCTACATCACAACACAAGCCTGATATCTACGAGGGCATCAGTCAGGCTACACGTTTTTTAAGCTCAGCGTGATTATGTGTCGAGATTTTTATTCATTTTCTCACGTCTCTTGATAGGCTAAGAGTTGTAGTAAGTTATTAAAAACCTTGTTGCAGTTTCTGTAAGAAGTACTTGCATATACTATAATTTAAATTTAAATAATGTGTTTTTGAAAATTCCTACAGTAAGAAAAATACTTTAAAAAATGTACACGTTTTTTAAGCTCAGTGTGATTATATGTCGAGATTTTTATAAATTTTCTCACGTCTCTTAATGTGCTAAGAGTTCTAGTAAGTTAGTTAAAACCTTATTGCATTTTTGTAAGAAATACTTGCAAAAACTAAAAGTTCTACTAAAATTTAAATTTAAATAATGCGTTTTTAAAAATTCCTACTGTAAGAAAAATACTTTAAAAAATGTACTCGTTTTTTTTTAACTCAGGGTGATTATATGTCAAGATTTTTATTCATTTTTTAACGTCTTTTGATGTGCTAAGAGTTCTAGTAAGTTAGTAAAAACCTTATTGCATTTTTTGTAAGAAATACTTGCATAAACTATAAGTTCTACTAAAATTTGAATTTAAATAATGCGTTTTTAAAAAATCCTATTTTGAGAAAAATACTTTAATAAATGTACACGTTTTCTTAAGCTTAGTGTGATTATATGTCGAGATTTTTATTCATTTTCTCACGTCTCTTGATATGCTAAGAGTTGTAGTATGTTATAAAAAACCTTATTGCAGTTTCTGTAAGAAGTACTTGCATATATTATAAGTTCTACTAAAATTTAAATATAAATAATGTGGTTTTGGAAATTCCTACTGTAAGAAAGATACTTTAAAAATTATACACGTTTTTTTAAGCTCAGTGTGATTATATGTCGAGATTTTTATTCATTTCCTCACGTCTCCTTATGTGCTAGGAGTTCTAGTAAGTTAGTAGAACCCTTATTGCATTTTTTGTGAGAAATACCTGCACAAACTATATAAGTTCTACTAAAATTTAAATTTAAATAATGCGTTTTTGAAAATTCCTGCTGTAAGAAAAATACTTTAAAAAATGTACACGTTTTTTTAAGCTCAGTGTGATTATATGTCGAGATTTTTATTCATTTTCTCACATCTCTTGATATGCTAAGAGTCCTAGTAAGTTAATAAAAACCCTATTGCATTTTTTGTGAGAAATATTTAAATTTAAATAATGCGTTTTTAAAAATTTCTTCTGTAAGAAAAATACTTTAAAAATGTACTCGTTTTTTGGGACGCTGATCACGAATCTTAAAAAAATTTAGACGGAAACGTTTTGTTTTCGAGATATCCATTATCAAATTTGGCATTTGAACTAACCTCATTTTCACTATATTTCCCCTTCTTTTTGCACACAGTTCTTAATTTAAAGCTAAAGTAGCCCACAATATTTGATTTTTACCTTTAAACCCCGTTTTACTATGTATTTTACACCTTTTATCAAATAAAGTGGGAGGCGCGCTTGTGGCTGCTTCGGTTGTATCGGCAAGCGTCGATCTCCGGAGTTAAGCAGTGAAATGCGCGCCCATAATTTGGATGGGTGTCCGGCAACGGCGGTGTTTTGGGCAACGGCACACGGTGTTCTGCTCGGGGATGCGGACTGAGCAACAACCATCCAAGTTATGGAATGAATGGTGTGTGAATGAGAAGGAGTAGGGGTCAAGGTACAATAAGCCTTCAGGCTGCAGTGCACCACCTAGGGGGCGGTTGTCGGACCTGGGTGGGATGACCCCGAAAGGGTGAAAAAAAATAAAGTGGAAAGGGTTTCTTTAAAAACGCTGCAACCGTGCATTGACTGCTCTACGGCCTCCACCATAATTTGCTGCGATTAAAAACGATTGAAAGCGAAGCAATGCAATTTTATTTAAAAAACTGTAAATTACATAAAAAAATAGGCTTTAAAAGGTAAAAATTCAATATTGTATACCACTTTAACTTAAAATCATAAATTGTGTGCAAAAAAAGGTAGAATATAGTAAAATAAGGTTAGTTCAAATGTCAACTTTGATATTTGAAACTAACTTTAAAACAATAACATTTTAGGGACACTATGTATACATTGAACTATTTTTAGAACATGTCTATTTAGAAACCCTACAACTCTTATATAAGATTTTTGTCATATCTGGTTAAATACCAAAAATATTTGACTTCCTCAAATCATTGGGCCAACCCAAAATGTTGGTCTGCCAAGGGTCAGTTAACATATATAAAATTCAGCTATAAGAGTATATAAGGGGGGACGTTTGAACCCCTTTCTAAGCATGGTAAAAAAGAAAATTTGTAGGGAAAAGTCCTTTCCTAGTTTATGTTTTTATTGTGGACAGTTTTGAGGACCTTGACCTCCCTTAAGTATAGGGGAAGAAGAAAAAAAAATGTGGAGGCATAAAAATCAGTAAAATGAGATGGTTTTAGAAAACAAGGACTTTTTTTGTTGCTCTTTAATAATTTGGGACTTGGTACCTGCCAAATCCACTATGACTTAAACTTCATAGTCGACCATCGTTTCTACCTATGTTGGGACCATGCCCTGACAAACTTTTAGCTTTTACACAATAACGAAGGTCTTTATAGTTTATCTGGGTCTGGGAGGTAGAAGAAATGCTATCTGACAAAAATCCTTCAAAAATATTTCTTACAATATTAATTGATAAAACCATAAAAATTGTTTAAAACCAATAATATTAACGACCTTTTTATTTTTATGTAGGTGTAATAATATTAAAATTAAACAAATAATTTTGTTTTCTATTACTGTATTTATTAACATTGTGACTGCAGTTTCGAAACATTGCAATATTTTCAAATTCAGTTTAAAAATGTGTCACAAAGTAACTTACAACCCAATTGAGTATTTAGGTATATTTTTTTAGTTTGTTTCTCCTCCCTAAAAACCTAATCCTAATGAGGCCCATAATTTTGATTTTGAGAGAATGTCACACTCCCTCAGCTTTTCCACTCCCTCGATTTTCTATCGTTTTCGAATAAGAATTTTGAACGGGCTTAATAGAAAGGAGAATTGAAATTATGAGGCAACGTTGCCAAGCATATATGTTTAATAGGGGCCAGAATATATCTCCCAATCTGCAAATCCTCAACTGCCTGCTTTACATTTTCTTTAATAATGTCGTTCCTTTATATTAAGTGAATAATATTATTTATTTTTAAATTAAAAAAGAATGTAAAAATAGTCGGATGTGGATTAAAAATAAATGATTTTGTGTACGTGACACTGTGAGCAACCAAAAAATAAACATAAATTTTCTTTGCTTTTTTCCTTAGAGAAGTCCCTAGAGCATACACCTACTAGATGCAGTCTTGCCACTTTGCCCTGTTAACTAACGGCTTGCGTGAGAGAAAACGCACCCCTGTTTGGTGACATCACGAGTATATATAAACAGCGGCGCCATGTTGAAATATACCTTTTAGCGGGGATTTAAAACTTTAAATTTAATTTAACCGTTATTATTCCTACCAAACCTTTATTTTTTGAAAATATATATTTTTTTTTGTAAATAGTACTTACTTCTTAACATCATCATACAGTTTTTCAAAAACTGTCAATATACCTATTAAAAACATTTTATGAAATTGTGTTTCAGTGTTGTTTCAACTTTCTTACAATGATTTATCTCGACAAACGTCATATTTATCAATAGCAAAAACATACGGTACCATAGATGCCAACATGCGGCAAGTGGTCAAAGTAATAAAGATTTTTAGCAAATATTATGGTGTTTGGGATAATGGCTATTTGGAAACTCTTAAAAGGCACTATTAATCATTAGAACGGCCAACAGCGTTTGTAAGGCGGGGCGGAACAAAACCCAGTGAAACTCAAAGAGACCGATCAGTGCCCGGGAGCTCGGCATCATAATCTACCCGCTTTGATGTCTTTGTACACTATAACTGACATACAATGCACTATTGACTTTGTGACTTGCCACCGACCGGAATAGAAGCCAAAATATATCTTTTTCTTGCGTAAAGGGACACAATCTTTTCCAAGAATACAAATATTTTGTGCAAAAAGAGGTAGTTTTTTTTTGGTGAGTAAGATACTGCATAACAACTACAAAATATCTCAACATTCCGATTTTAAGCATGTTTAGGAATACTTAAAAAGAAGGAAAAAATAACTACTTTGTACAGAGTGGGTCAATTTTGAGGCTTTTTATATTTTTACACACAACCAGAACCGATCATCATGTGCGAAACTTAACCAAACTTAAGGTCGGGTCACACATAACCGCACCGAGCCGTACAACCGTTGGTCGGTGATCTTTGTTTACTTGTTAAAATGCGGTGCGGGGTATGTGGTCGAGCACGGAGCTGTGATATTAAGCCTATGGAATTTGATTACAACGGTATATTTCAAAACCGAGACACGGCTGCGGGTAAGGCTACGGTGCAGGCCTCGGTGTGGTTATATGTGGACAAACCTTAAAACTGTGTGACCTTATTTGTAAAGTTTTATTTTACGATCAGGTGTAATTTAAAGCGTGGTATAATTGACTCATATTACTGCATCCCCCTACATTTCACCAGGAATTGCACGGCCACAGGCTCGTGATGTGTGGCCCGACCTTTACTGGAGAAAACCGCAACCCACTATTTTGCGTCGTTGCGCCATATTTTATTAATTTATTTTTTCCAATTTTCAATGGAATTCAAGCTAATCAATAAATGTTCTTTTAAAAATGTATTAAATTTTGTATATTTTTCAAACCTCATTATAAACTATTTTAACTATATAATATGTCATTTATTGTTGTAATTGTTGTGTTGAGAGTAGGTCATAAAATAACGAAAATACGGCCAACAAGGCAAAAAAATAATTCTATTTTAAGGGTTATAATATATTAAAGGACTAGCACGGAATGTTACTTATTTCTCATAAGAGGAAATAAGTATTTCGGGCGAGTTGCATACTATACTTTTTCTACGACTATTAGCTAGATACCTTCTAGTGGATTTATATAAATAAAAACAAAAATATTCCCTATTCTATAGAAAAATTCGCAGTATGGGATTACAAATTGAAAACAATAAATTTATTGTTTATATTGATATAAATAATCAATAAAGTTCTTTTTGAAATGTTTTCCAATGCTATATTAATAATCGTAGAACAGTATGCGATGCATCTTGCATAGGATACTCATTTTTTACGAGTATGAATTGTCTACTAAGTCATAGGTACTTCGCACTTTCTGAAGAAAAACATTATTTAACTTCAGTTTGGAGAATGATCGTTCTTCTGTTGCAACTGACACAAGCATTGTTAGGACTTTCTAAACTTTAGTTTAGGTTGTTTGTTTTTATAAAATTTAAAGTTTTTATTTGTGAACTATTTGTTGTGACCAAATTTTTTAGGACAAAGAGGTCTTTAAATTAAATGGTTATATTTAATTAATAGTAATTATAAAGATGTATGTACAATTTAAAAAAACTAAATTTTATATTATCGTGCTTAAATTTTCGCACCTTCCGATAATTTCCCATAAGACCCACGCTTGATCCGGCACTGATTTTTTACACTAATAAAGTAATAAATAAAAGCAAACGTGCGAGAATTTTATAAGCAAAAGGGCAGAAAAATTATCACGCATACATTTTGTTTTCATATTTATTTACAGTACGAAAACATGCAGTCATATACAGGAACGAACTGTCGCACCGCGCAGCTTTTAAACATACGAATTTATGGGCCAGATGTTTTGATTGAGTCCGTGTAAAACTAATTAAGACGTGGCTCGAGAAAGAGCGGCACATTATCATTTAATTTACTGCTAAAATAGCGTCACGGTTATTATTTATGCATGCAAACTACTAATTACTTTACCTGAACCACGGTGTGTGGACGATTCCGAAAGAAAATATAAATATTTTTAATAAACTAATACGCGGTGAATTTAAATATCTTAACGCTACGTGTATATTAAACAACCAACAAATTACAGACGTTAATGTTCTTGGGATGCTATTAAACGTTCCAATTTACTACCGACAAGTTAATATAGTTCTGTGTTTATAGCTATTAAAAGGGATTAAATTTGAAGTTTTGTTAAAAGGCGACTTTCCATGTAAGGCGATTCAATGCGTCGGCTTTCAACAACTTATACGATTTGCTTAAACCAACAAAATCTTTACTTTAGCCCAATAAATTTAATAAACACTTTAAATTAAAATATTTTTTTATATACAGGGTGTCACAGAAAGTTCATAAAACATGGATCCGGAAATTTCTCGTTCTCAAGATACAAGGCGTTGTAAAAAAATGGTTATATATTTTATATTTTTAAAAATCTTTAATCTTCTTTACTAAATTTTGTTTTAATTTGGCAATGGCATTTGTAGCATTAAGGGTGTAATTTATAACTGACTAAATATCGGTAAATAAGTCCAGTGACTAAAAGAATATTTCTATAAAAAACGGTACGCCCCTGACTGTGTAAATGTGTTTAAAATTTTTGTACTTTCTTTAGATTAGGGAATAAAAATACAGCTTTTATATCTTTTTTTATCTTGTCAAGTGCCAATTTGTGTTAGGTTTCTTTTTATTTCTTCCCTCTATTAAATTTTGTTTATTATAGACTTACCTTTAAAGGGAAAGAAATATAGAGGGTGGCAGTTCGTGGTGGCACATCCTGTATAGATACAACCAACTACTACCTCAAGGTAAAATAATTTTTTTAATATTTTATTTCAAAAATAATTTCTAATTTAGAATAATGCAAAAGTGTATTGTATTAAACCTTTAATTTTTTGCCTAAGCGCTATGTAATTTAATTTTGGTGACTTGTCCTAAATTACTTTCTACATGGTGATTTTTAACCTCTACGTATAAAATTGAAAAAATATAGTTATGGTATTTAGTTACCTTAATTTTATCTAATAATTAAGACCAAGTTTACTTAGACAATATTGTACAGTAAATTTAAAATTAACAAAAAAAATAAATTATTATTATAATTTTGACCAAAGTTAAAAAGGAAAAAGATACAATAATAAATAGGAACGAATGACCAACAAAAGCAGTCGACTACAAAAAAGTTTCCGACAAAAAGGCCGAAAACATAAATAAGCATTTTACGGTGTCTGATGTCAAGTAAAAGCTTGATGTTATTGTAAATACACCGCGATTATAACACAGATGTTAATGATCTACCCAGCGTTAAAATGGAAATGTTAGTGGAATTAAAGGTTGACGCAAGGCACTAGAACGACGTACAACAAGGACTATTTTATAATTTAAAAATAAATAAAGTTTTTTTTTGATGATCGTTTATATACAGACTGTCCACGGTTTGGGGTTAACAAGAGGACAAATGGACCAAAAATTTCATTTTTCTAAAAAAGTTAATCTTTAAAAAAAATTGCGCTTGTAAAAAAATAGAATTCACGAAAAGAAAATGTTGATTATGTATACAGGGATCGCAAAAACTTAAAAAACATGATTTTTCTCCAAGAGTAAACTACCTTTATTTTTTATTTTTAAGCCAAATGTCATAAGGAAAACTAATTTTGAAGCATGTTAGTGAAAAAAACAATAATATAAAATGTAATATAATCTCCATAATTTGGCGAAAACGCCTTGATCACATTAATTAACAGCTAAAAAATTGTGTTGTGTAGGAATTTGAAGAAAGCAGGTGTTTAAAAAGCAAATTACGAGAGTATTTAAGGTTGTTTTATTATAAACATGTAAAATAATTAATTTTTGATAGCTCCAAAATCAGTTTCATAAAAGTTTTTGATACCCCTGTAACATTAATAAAGTCATTCAAAATGCTATTTTAAATACATTTTCTAAATGAAATTTTGCCTAAATAGAAAAATTAAGGTAGTTTACTTTTGAATAAAAATCATGTTTTTAAGTTTTTGCAAACCCTGTATACAAACTCAATATTTTCTCTTTGTGAATCATATTTTTTCTACAAGCAAAAGATTTTCAAGAAGAATTACTTTTTGAAAAAATAAAATTTTTGGTCCATTTGTCCTCTAGTTAACCCCATCCGTGGACAGTCTGTATGTACATGTACTATCATAAAGTAACGTATATAATTTTCTTACTCTATGGTCCTATTAATGTATATAATATAATTTACAAATAGCTTTCATTAATGTATGTTTCTTTAAGAAACTATTGTATTCTATACGCATCTTATTATACATAAAACAAACATTATGAGAATTCATAATCTGGTCATTCAAAACGTAGTCAGTTATTCAAATAAAACAAATATTAGGTAAGTTTCCTATAAACAAAATATATGCCGAAAAATTACTTTAAATATACATATATACAGTGTGATTCTTAACATATACGTATAAACATTTTTAGTTAGGGAGATAATCACTTATTCTAAATAAAAAGTAAACCCGAATTTTGGGGACAAATAATGACTAATAATGAAAAACAAGGTACCTACTTACACTGCTAACACTACTTACCTATTTGATTTGTTGTGTCAGAAATAGTCTTCATTTTTACAATTTTGCTGTGTTGGATTTAAAGTGACTTCACAATATTTTGTTAGTAATCTACTATCACTAAGCTCCTAATTTGATACTCATATTGTTGTGCATAAAAATATCTAATCCGCCATTTTTAGAATCCGCCATATTGGATCTAGAGTGGCGTCAATATTTTTTTGAGTTACTCTCAGCAAGCAATTTCATTTGATGCTCATATTGTAAAAATGCAATAAAAATAACTATTTCGCCATCTTGCGGATTCTGCCATGTTGGATTTAGAATGACGTGACACAGCTACCATGCTTCGCCATCCAAACTAAACTTGTATGTACCTAAAAGATATATGCTTCAAAATTAAGTTGCAAGATTTTACCCGAACATACAGACATACATTGCAAGTTAAATAATAGCTTGTTGGAAGAAGAATTATTCTATTTTTTCTGGAATAAAAAAGCAATTTTAGTAAAAAAATAACGCAAATTGAAGAAAAAAAGATTAAGCTAAAATGTTTACCTGAAGAACTGATTTTTTTTGGTTACTATTTAAAAAAAATGTCTTTAACACTAATCACAAGAAAGCAACATTACTCAATCATCAACTCTTTACTTTAGTAGAAATCAGGCCTTTATCCGGCACTGCCATAATAGATGATTATAAACAACTAACTCAACTAAGGTGATATGGACATATTTAAGGAATGAAAAAGCAAATATTTATCACAAGAAGTACTTAACTGGGCGCCAAAAGGAAGAGAAAAAAAGAAACACCAAAAAGAGTTGAAGAGAAAGCATTGACTAAGAAAAAGGGATAGGGATGGTTCTATAGAAATCAACATAAATCTAAATATATTGCAGACGTTTATTTAATGATGATGCATATGCTGATATGGCTACACATTAAAACAAACCACCCAGCATATTTCCGTTTTTTAAGCAGTTATTTTTTTTATCTTTTTGACATCCCACGAAGGCATATGCCTAAATATCAGAGTACCTTGGGTGTCGGGTTATTAGATGTTTAACCCATCGTTCCCCCTGTTCCGTCAACGTTGTCCAAGCACTGAAACATGCAGTTGAAAGAATCCTAAAACAAGTCAATTTTTATTTTTAGTAGTTGGACACATTTTTAGCTGTTCCTTTCCCTCACCAACACAAACGTCCAGAAGTTCAATGGGAAGGGGAGGAGGAGGGATGAAGTAGTCTTATCTTGCTGGTTTTTATTTGTTTTTATTGGTCTTCAGGTTTTTAAAATCGGATTAGTAATTTTCGGAAAAATTTACTTCAAATACCCCATAGCCGGTGGCTCACTCCTATAACCTTTTAACCGACTTCAAAAAGGAGGAGGCTCAATTCTTCCTGTATGTTTTTTTATTGTTTAAATTATTAAAAAATCTGATACCTAGATATATTACATAAATGTGCATTGTTTTACGAATTCAATTCTTTTCTATTACTTTCGGTTTACCTGAAAACGCAAAAAAGCCATGTTTTCGTGATTTTTTTTCTGACGACACAGTTAAAATTTATTTACTCAACCAATGGTACATTAAAGTATGACATTCGAAGAATGTTTCATCAAATTTTTACAAAAAATATTAAAAAATACGGCAATGGCAGCAATTGTTCGACGTGTCTCGAAAAAAGTTGAATTGCGGTGCCCCTCATAACTTGGTGCTGGATCATCCGAAATCAAAAATCAAAGTTCATTCGTTAGATAATAGTTTTCCCCAGGTAACGCTGTCGAGTTTTTTTTTTCCAAATTTTTTCATTTTTTCGAACACTTTGAAGTGAAAAACACAATTTTGTGGGAAAAAATCGGCTAATTTGTTATTGCAAAATCAAAATTATGAAAAAAAACTCGACAGCGTTACCTCGTAAATGATGTACAGAAATAGTGTTTAAAATTTCAAAAGGATCGGTGCAGTAGTTTTGGAGTTATCAGGGGCACCGACTTTGAAAACGTGAGTTGTGAATTGAATACCTTACCCCCCTTAAACCAATGCGCTTAAAAAAACTCGACAGCGTTACCTCGTAAATGATGTACAGAAATAGTGTTTAAAATTTCAAAAGGATCGGTGCAGTAGTTTTGGAGTTATCAGGGGCACCGACTTTGAAAACGTGAGTTGTAAATTAAATCTTTCCATTTAAGCCTATTGATATTTTTGTTGGTGAAGGGAGGGGATAACCCTAAACAAGTAAATAAAAGAAAATGTGTTTCCCTAAAAATAATAAATAGACGTGTTTCGGGATTTTTTTAATCTACTAATAATGGAATTATACGGGGTAGCTCGTTTAATTTCGAATGCACTGTATAAAAAAATCTACGAAAAATAGACCTTTTCATTTTGACAAATTTAATTTATTACCACAGAGAAAAGACTTTTTAAAACAGTAAAAACAAATAAACAATTTCATTAAAAAAATAAGAAAGAACCAATTCACGGCATAAGTGTTAAATAATAAAATGAGTTCTTAGAGTACCGCAACTGTTTAAAAAATAAATAATGACATATTACGGCAATTTTCAACTACCACAGTTCGTTGTTGGTCAAAGATCCATTGTTATACAATATTGCCAGTCATCTTCGGCTCACACATCCACAGGAAATATTCAACGAGACCCTCTCATTAAGCTCATAATGTGTTATTGTGCTTTGCGCGGGGATCAGAATAATAGAAACGAAAGGTGTAAACCGTTTTGTTGGTCTGTGTAACCTGTAATTACCCACAGAAGCCGACCATATAAAATTCCGCTTATAGATGTGCTCCTTTCTTCTCCTATTGTGATAATTAATTATATTTTTAAGCCAATAATATGGGGGTTTGATTAAGAAATTACACCCTCACAAACCAATATGTTGGACAGATATAAATAAGAATAAGTATAAATTTGCAGAAAGTTTTACCACTGCTCAGCAGATAATATCACATAGGTAACGATTCTGAGGTCCAGAAACAGTATATTTCCTAATCCTCCCTGGGTCAGTGATAAAATGGACTTTATGATAAGAATACTTTTAAAACCTTTTTAGGGAGGTTCATTTTGACCGTACCACGAATATTCATACCGCCATAAACGGATGCGGGGCTTTAACCCAGCCTGTCAATGTCAAATGTTTTGGGTGTTGGACCAGGCGAACGCGTCACTTTTTGTCGGACAATTACAACGTTTTACATGCAATTTTTAAACATTGTGCCAAAAATCGTGAGAGTTACAGTCATAAAACCATAAGGCTCAAACACGCTCTTACGATTTTTGGCATAATGTTTAAAAATTGCATGTAAAACATTGTGGGTAGAATTGTCCGACAAAAAAGTGACGCGTTCGTCCAGTCTAGTTTTTAAAAATAACAATAATTGTCTAAAATATAAAACATGTCAGAAACCAGTGCCGTATTACCCACTAGACTAAATATGTGTGATAAAATAGGCGCCACACAGGGAAGAATCTTTTTTCTGTTGGGACCTCCGACAACTCCAGCCTAGGGTCCCCGAAAGAGTTAATCCGGCCCTGCCAGAAATATAATATAGGCCATATTAAAATTTTTTATAAAAAAATATATGTAACTGCAGTCATTGTTCAGATAACACTTTTCAGAGTGTGAATTTAGTAAAACTCTAGGTAACCAAATGATTTATTTTAAGTTTTAAATATTTCTTAATTAAAATTTTAGTACTCAAGGGACTATTTTATATATAGTTTCAGCTGCCTTTATAAATAAATTAAAATTATTATGTACTAAAAATTTACTAGCTTACAACTTTCTTAACGTATTGAAGTTTTTTAATGTTAGTATAAACTACTATAAAGGTGTTCTGCCAAATATAACTAAAACTGGGTAGTTATAAGGATAAAAATTACAAATATTTTATATTATGATTCTAATATTAGGTTCTATGTTAGACTGTATCTTTGTTTTTTTTATATTTATTTAAATATTCTATATGTTCTCCGATGACTCCCATAATTGTGGACCGATATTTTTTTCCTATTAGAAGAGTTTACTTCCAAAGTGTTTCCATTAAAAACAAATCGTGGAGCTCTAGGAAAACCGCAAGAAAACCTAAAATTTTAGAAGCACACACATGTATTTTTAACCGACTTCGACTACATATGTTCGAATGCGTAATATATTTTTTAAATGCATGTTTACCGATTACTTTATCAACTGTAAACCGATTTTTCCTACGACTACTTGTGAAAATAGCAAATAGCACACTGGTTTCATGCATAGAAAATGCGATATATCACACTAGTGTTGCAAAGTACTTTACAGCACTAGTGTTGCAAAGTACTTTGCAACACTCGAGTGATATATTATATTATGATGTCATTTTAAAACTGCTATTGGTTTTGCAAGTGACATATTTATTGTAGTGACAGTAAAAAACTTTTTACTTACCTTAAACAGTAGAACCCAAATTAGCGAAAATCATCTTATTAACGTTAAGTTACTTCACAGTATAAACTTTCTTCTATTATTACAAAGAGCAATAATAAAATTTCCGAAAAATAAAAACAAAAATAGACATAACCACAAAAACAACTTTCACTGACTGGCACAGTGTTGTCAGGTAAGTAGATCAAATTTAAAATCTCCCTTCTACCTTTGAGCACGTACTTTATAGAGGCAGCCTTGCCGCTTGACCGTTCGACCTAAAGCGCCAGAGAAAAAAGCCTATAGATCAAATTCCTTCCTCTTTCTTCGTGTACTCAAACAACTAGTTAAATCTTTTTTTTAATCCCTAATTAAACCTAAGGCTAATACACACTTTATGAATCCACTTTCTTTTATCCATTCATAAATAGAATCAGACCCTTCCGACGTTGCCAAATGCTTTCCATATTTTGCATGGTAACTGACGTTTGGTAGTCGTTTTTTCCTTACTTTAAGGACTTTAGGTTATGCATTTACAATTTTCTATATTTTTTATATTTTTTCTTAAAAATATGAGGAAAACTGTTATTTTTACTTAATTTTACATGTGATGTTCAGTTTCATAAACTCGTTTTACCAATTTTACCTCCACCCAGCACCCCTTTTCACTCCCCGGTCCCGTAAGTTTATTTACTGATATTTTTTAAAAAAACGAATATTTTGGATATGCACCACTTACGTTTTATTCAGAAGAGTGTCTAAAATATGTAAGAATCGATAAATAAAAATATTGTCAAACAGTATAATATAGCAGTGAGGAAAAGTATATATCACACCAGTGTTGCAAAGTAAATATCACCCTAGTGTTGCAAAGTTCTCAATTGTTTTTATTTTTCTGAACAGACAAACTTTAATTTATTTTTTTGGTGAATAATTTGTAATGTAGAAAATAGTGACAGTACTCGTGTGAAAATGACTTTCTTACACTCGTGGTTTGATCGCACTCGGCTAACGCCTCGTGCTACAATATTCCCACCTCGTGTGAAATTAGTCATTTTCCACACTTGTAATGTAATATATTTTTAAATGCATGTTTACCGATTACTTTATCAACTGTAAACCGATTTTTCCTACGACTACTTGTGAAAATAGCAAATAGCACACTGGTTTCATGCATAGAAAATGCGATATATCACACTAGTGTTGCAAAGTACTTTACAGCACTAGTGTTGCAAAGTACTTTGCAACACTCGAGTGATATATTATATTATGATGTCATTTTAAAACTGCTATTGGTTTTGCAAGTGACATATTTATTGTAGTGACAGTAAAAAACTTTTTACTTACCTTAAACAGTAGAACCCAAATTAGCGAAAATCATCTTATTAACGTTAAGTTACTTCACAGTATAAGCTTTCTTCTATTATTAAAAAGAGCAATAATAAAATTTCCGAAAAAATAAAAACAAAAATAGACATAACCACAAAAACAACTTTCAGTGACTGCTCTATTCTATTCTATTCCAGCTGCACAGAGGCAGAATGGCGTTGGCTGCTTACTCAGCGCCGCGCCGTATCGCCAGCACGGATATTGCTCCTTTTCAAAGCTTAGCAGGAGGGCGAGCGACCCTTAGCCACTGGTTACACTCTGGATGATCCAGTTAAGATAGGGATCTATCCATATTCGGTGGCGACCTTAAAATGTCCGGCTCTAGGCCGTCTCAAGGTCCCCGATTAATTCCAATAATATTTACTCGATAAAATGCACATCTAGATGCTGCAAAACTGCAGACCAAATGTCCAGATATAACCGGTTACTGTCAGCCTCCTTCCCCCCTCGCGAGCATGTGCCCTTAGTCGCCATAGACAAACGTAACCACGTGCGATGAGGAAAAAAGTTTTTAAGAATCACTCCGGACTTCGGAAAACACTTCCACGGCACTACTAGATGACAATGTGAGTTTCTTCTCGATTCCCAAGGGTAGAAAACGACCGTACAGTTCCTCCAACCGCCAAAACCCGGGAGAACTTTGTAGTTCTCTACGGTAGGTCCTTACAACTCGAGATTCGAAAAGGAAGTCCCACAGACTGCTCGCTCAGTGGCACAATTGTTGTCAGGTAAGTAGATCAAACTAAAAATCTCCCTCCTACCTTTGAGCACGCACTTTATAGAGGCAGCCTTGCCGCTTGACCGTTCGATCTAAAGCGCCAAAGAAAAACTCCTATAGATCAATTTTTTTCTCTCTGTCTTCGTGTACTCAAACAACTAGTTAAATCATTTTTTTAATCTCTTAATTAAACCTGAGGCTAATACACACTTTATGAATACACTTTTTTATTCATTCATAAATAGAATCAGACCCTTCCGACGTTGCCAAATGCATTTACAATTTTCATATTTTTTATATTTTTTCTCAAAAATATGAGAAAAATGTAATTTTTACTTAATTTTACATGTGATGTTCAGTTTCATAAAACTCGTTTTACCAATCTTACCCCACGCAGCACCCCTTTTCTTTCCCCGGTCCCGTAAGTTTGTTTACTGATATTTTTTTTAAAACGGAATATTTTGGATATGCGCCACTTACGTTTATTTAGAAGAGTGTCTAAAATATGTAAGTATCAATAATTAAAAAAAACCTTAAAATAGCAGAAAACCGTATTAAACTATTACCGTTATTAGCTAACCCAACTAAACAATTTTTATTAAGTGAGGGCCTTTTTAAATTCCAAAATGATAAAAGTTATATAATGCTTCTAGGTAGGTGATTTTCGATGTAAAAATATTGTCAAAACAGTATAATATAGCAGTGAGGCAAAGTACATATCACACTAGTGTTACAAAGTAAAAATCACCCTAGTGTTGCAAAGTTCTCAATTGTTTTTTATTTTTTCTGTAAAGACAAACTTTAATTTTTTTTTGGTGAATAATTAAGTGGTCGTAGAAAAATAGTGTACAGTACTCGTATGAAAATTACTTTCTTACACTCATGGGTTTGTCTTGTCTACATACCTACTAGAAATTAGATTTTATTGCTTAAAGCTTTGTTAACAAGAATTTTTTTCTTAACAACAATAAAGCGTATTTTGACTTTGACTTTGACTTTAATGTTCCCATTCGTGTGAAATTAGTCATTTTCCACACTTGTAATGTAATATACTATAAACGATTCTGTTTTTTATTAGGAAGAATGCCCTTTCGAGGTGGTGTGATGGGAACCAAGTCAGGATTTATGGTGGAATCCCGGAAAAATCGAGAAAAACTTCAAATTTTGAAGGCACAAAAAGGAAACTTTCGTGTTGACTTAATATTTGAACGAAAGAAAAATTGGGGTCTCGTCTCGACAAGTTATTTAGCCGAGACAACCGAGACAACCGAGAAAAGACGGGAGTCTCTCGTCTTGTCTAAATTAAAACGTTGCCACTTTAATTTAGTTGTTTTATTAATAAATTAAATCATTTTTCAATAATGGTAAGATATGTAATGGATACATCCAACAATATACTGACTAAGTTTTGTTTAGGTAACAAATATTTATTCGTACTAATACAAACTTCTGTAAATTTTTGTTATTTTAGCTGTATGATAAATGAAAGACTGTTGATTTTTCGCCCCTAAAAATTCTAGTGACCACCAATGTTTTAAAACATTTAGATTTACAAATCTATTAATCACGTCGGCATTTGGTAAAGACCTTTTTGAGCTCCGTGGGAGGAGCACTCACAAAACAACATTAGACATTTTATATCACCGGCGGCTGTGCCGATGCCACACAACACACTGATGCTGACATTTCAATTCTTGAAAATTGAATAGAAAGGCCCAGAAATAACTATATTTTGTGTCAAAAAAGGAAAAAATATTGCCTGTTGTCAACAGTACATCACTATTTCGGAATCATTTTAATGACTGGCAAAAAAGACTAACAATATGGATAAATGTACAAATAAATTATGTTTATCATCTCAAGGGACAAAATACACCATAACCGCACAGATTTTTAAGTACACCTAATGACTCTTTTAAAGTTTGAATATAAAATCATCAGTACTGCAAAGGCTTTTAGGGTTTTGAGAAAAAAACCAGTAGTTTCATCTCTCCCAGGGGAAAATTGACCATAACTTTACAGAATGTTGAGAATACTTAATGAGTCTTTTGAAGTAAAAATACAAAGTCATTAGAAACTTTAGAGGATTTTATAATATTTTAAAAAGACACCAGTAGCTCTTAAAATTTATGAAGGTAGAAGTACCTATTCTTTAATGGATATTTCCAATAGCACTAAATTATGGTACCTACTTAAATACACTTCCAATAAACCAATTAATTTATACACGTCGTTCCAGCACAATGCGTTCAATTAAGTTTTTGTGGATTAAACACTAGCAACTACAAATTAGACAAAGAACGCTTGCATGTAAACATCTTCATGATAGGTTGATGTACCGGTCTTGCTAATTGTTGCTTTAGACTGTCTCTTTTCCACATATTGGTTAAAAATTGGCGATAAACGTTTTAAAATGGCACATCGTGTATGTGTTACTTCGTCAATTTTTTTAATGTTTGTGGTGAGAATAAAAGACACAAAAGAAACTAAATATTTTTGGTAAAAAATGTTCTTTGTCTTTAGTTTAGTAAAAAAAATGTAAATATCTTTAGACTAGAGATGAAAAATTTATATATTTTATAAACGTGTGTGATACACACGTAGACCAAGTGAATAAAACAGAAGACCTGATATTTTTAACTGTAATAAAGAAGCAGCAATAGTTCTTATGAATAAAAAATAAATAAAAACGGCTCAAATAAATTTAATAACTAACATCCTGTATATTAAATAAAATTATTAAATTTAAATAGGATTTTTGTCAAGCAAAACATATATTTAAGTTCTACTTATTTAAGATTCAATATTCTATAATTTTTGTTGCGGATTTTTTTTTAATATGTAAATAGGCACAATATATTAAATAATGAATCACATTTTTATTCATTAATTTTAACATCTAGGCATGGTAAAGACAAATGTATATATTATTAAGTAGTTTTTTTGTATTATGATAAAGGTTTTTTAATTGTAAGGAATTGAAAGAATTAAATTAAGTTTTGCCTATTTTTTTCTGTAATCGCAAATCATTTAAATATTACTTTTTCGCAAGTTCTCTTAAAAACGTAGATTTTCAAGTCACCATTAAAAAGACATTTTCAAAACCTTGAAAAATTTACCATATTTAAAATAATTTTTTCTAACAGTCTCGGAAATATGAGCTTCCAAATTTTAGTGTATATCTAAGAATAAGACATAAACGTATCAAAAGTGGTATTTTCAACGAAAGTCAAGGTCAACGAAAAGGTGCCACTTGATATCAAGTTATAAAGTTACACCTCCCTTAACTTGTCCATATTTTATCGTACAAAATAAAGCAAAATATCAGTATGTTTTATTGATTCTGTAGTTTTTAAATTAGTAATTTTATTTTAATTATCTCCTAAGATATAAAGGGGTAACAAAAACTTTTTTTTTAATGGAACACCCTGTATCACTAATAAAAATATTTGTTTTTAAAAGTTCAAGAAACTACTATGTTTGACATATCCATCTTTGTTCATTTCAAAAATTGGGCCAGTCCAAGCTAAAGAATAGGTGTTAATTTAAATAAGGTATAATACTGCAATAATTGCTCAATTTATACATTTTTTTATGGCTATATTTCAAAAACCATTAGAGATAGACATATTAAATATGGTATTTCTGTAACGCTCTTTAAATTATCTTTTAAATAGTGATTTAATATACGGGGTGATCCATTAAAAAATACTTTATGCCTTACCCTGAATATCTTAGAAAATAAAATCATTCTAATAAAATATACAGACACTATGAAATCAACAGAACAAAACAGTATTTTAATTTTTTTTTGTACGTTAATAATGAAAAAATAGATTAAAATATTACGTTTCTAATGGGAACTAAAAATTAGTCTTCAAATTTTGATGCCCATATTTTAAAAACTAATTGGTATAGATACAGTAAATGTAGTATACTTTTTTAAAGCTTTTTGAAAGATCCTTTTAAAGGTTAAATATTATATAGGGATTTTCTTTTTAAAAATCGTGCTTTTTGTCGTGCCCTGTAGATTAAATGAGATATTAAAAACATGATTACTAATTTAAAAACTACAAGATTCACCAAATAAATTAGATATTTTTGTTTCTTTTATACAATGAAAAAGTTATGGCGGGTGTAAATTTTGAAAAAATTTTCTTCAAAAATAATTTGTGTTAGCAAAATATTTGGCAGAGATGCTAAATAACAAGTGCTGTTCAATATTTCCTGTCTTCCGTACTTTAAGGATGCTTTAAAAAGTCGAGATAAAACGTGAACAAAAACGATGGCTATGCAAGCCACCATCCTGTTTCATTAACAACCCACTTTACGTATTTTTCAAACAATGGATCACTGCTCAAACAGCGCTAAAACGTATGGCAGGCAACTTAAGTTATTCAATAAAACATGCCACTTTAGACAAAGAACCTGATATTTAATAATAGTTAAAAAGAAAAGGGTTTTATCTATACTTAATATTATAAAGAGGTAAAGTTTGTAACTTTGTTTGTGTTTGTTTGTTTGTGGCCGCTAATCTTCGGAAGTACTGAACCTTTCACAATCAAAAAGCTACACTAATCAGGAGTGTTATAAGCTATATTTTACTTTAATTTAAAAAAAGTTCAGATATTAAAGCCCAACAAAGTGGGCACGGGTTGGCTATCTTGGATAAATTATAAATTTATAAGGGCTAATCTTCGGAAACACTAAACCGATCATAAAAACTTTTTCAAAACTAGAAAACTACACTATTCAGAAGTGTTAAAGGCTATATTTTATAACGAATAAATAAAAATTTTAAAGAAAAATAATGACATATGCATATCAATCTATACCTAATAATATAAGAGGTTAAGTTTGTAGCTACGCCTATAAGCTCCGGTTAGTGCAGTGGTAGAATCCTTCGTGCTCGTCTCCGGGGCTGGCAGATATACCAGAATCGCTGACATTCACGAAGCGACAAATACACCCACAATACTAGAACAAATACTGACAATATCCTCAAAATTCTTCCAGACCAAACTTCAACTAAGCCCAACAACATCCAACCTCACCAACGTCCGAGCAAATAACAATACTATACAAAAACCCATCTATTACCGACTCCCCTATACCAAACCCCCTCCAACTCTAACACACATCCATACCCATCACAAACAAGCAAACTTTTATTAGACAACACTAAATGTCACTAAAAAGAATCAAGAATAATTAAATTCAACCTAAACTAATAACCGTAATAAACTGCTACACTGTACCTGAGAGTTTCAAAGGGGTTTTTGCCATGAAACACAAAAAACTAACATTCTAATCAACAAATCCAAATAGTAATAACAAAAATCAAAACACAACAATTAACTGTTGGGTGGTCTTTTTGTTGGGTCTACGCCTAGAAAAATATTAAAAAAATATTATTAAATAAAGATAATTGTGTAGCATCAATTTCAGTTAATTTAAATAACACTTGATTGCCTTTGCTCGATACTGAAGTATCTTCAGGAAAACTAGAAATCGGCTTCCACATAACTCTAAATGACCTTTTTGTCTTACAAATAATAAATACACCAGCTACTTATGTCACTCATAACACAAATGTCAAAATATTTTTAGTTTGCAATACTAAAAAGCATACATTTTTATCATTTTTTATTTAAATATTAGTTAATTTTTTATTTCATTTTTAACTTAATTTTATCTTGACAACGGTGGCAGACTTGCCACCGAAACGTGGGTTATTGGGGGTTTTTCTTTATTTTGTTTCAGGCGACCGGCCAGTTCATAGGGGTCAATAGGGCTGAACAGGGTCAGCTCGTATACTCCGGAACCAGGACCGAAGCGGTCCCATTCTTTCCAGGCGTGTACCCAACAAAAAGACCATCGAATAAATGAATCCGCCTAACCAATATAGAGCATATCTTCAATACAACAATTAACTTTAAATGCCTCGTAAAGTCCACACGGAACTTGGCTTGCAAAGCCATATTAAACAGTCCACTCTACCTCAGGCGCCTCCATCATCTGCGCCCCTGTGCTCCGGCCAGGCCCTCGTCCAGGCAACGGCTGGTAGTCCTGTCCGCCCCTAGAGTAGATTTAAGTGAACATGTTGTTGTAAGCTGTAAAGATTAAAAAGAATAATAAACGGTCGAGGACCTCGAGATCGAGGTTCTCGAAAAAATAGAAATGGGGGCTAGCCTGTCACGCGGGCGGCCCGGGTTCAATCCTCTGCGGAAGCAGATTTCTTTTTATATAAAAATGAATTAGAATAAAAAAGTAGTGTATGTATGCTTAGATTTTTAAAACTACACAACTGATTTTGATGCTTTTTAAAAAGATAGAGTGATTCAAAAGGAAGGTTTTTATGTATAAAAGCATGCTTAATATATTAGAGAACCACTGATAATTTTAAAGATTTCTAATGTGAAGTTGTAAATAAACACATTTTTTGCGCTGAAATTGGAAATGCTGGCTAGTATAGGAAAAGGGAAATTGTTTCGGTTAGTTTTGGTTAAATCTAAATTTGGTAAGATAAAATTTAACGCGTGCAAAGTCGCGGGCAAAAGCTAGTAAAGGATATTCACAAATCTTATGAAACTGTAATCAGTGATAGTTTAAGATCCGAATAGAAAGCGACCTGCACTTATCTATTTACCAGATAAAAGTCTTAAGGAATGTAAGAAGGAGTTTGTTAACACGGGACTTAAATACTTAAAGATTTGGAGAGAAAGAGAAGATCCCCGCGGGCAGCAGGTTCCACATTCTAGACATTCTAAGGATAAAAGAACGAACAAAGAGGGAAGTTCAGGGCCTGTTCAGTTGGACAGTATAATGATGCATACGCGCAGCACCAGGAGTTTCTCTGTTGGGAGCTGCATGTGGAGGAATTATACTGAACAATTTCTCAGAGCAGAAGTCGTAGAAGTAGGTATCTATAAAAAAGCGTTCTGCTGCCCGACGATGGGTAAGAGAGAGCTCATTAATAAGGCGAACAGCTTTTCTTTGGATGTAATCAAGAATGCTGAGGGTTGTCGGGAATGCAATTTCCCAAATATGAGAACAATATTCCAGAAACGGTCGGATTTGCGATACAAAGTGTATAAATATGAAGATAAAAATGCTTTTAGCTTGAGAGAGAAATTCTACCTTTTTTAAAGCTATAAATATAATGTGTTTATGCCAGTTAGGGTTATTCTCAAATGTGACGCCCACAAGATTAATTGTGTCTTTGGTGTGACGAACTTGGCCGCTCATAAGTAAAGGATAAGTACCTATTTGATGACTTTCTTGCGACAAGAAACATAATTGTATTTTGGATGCATTAAAAATTGGGCGAGATTTTTGGCGCCCAAATTCAATATTACATTATGATCCTGTAAAAGGGCTAAGAGATTGACTTAAGAACTTAAAAGCTAGAGTGAAGAGTACTATCGTCAGCAAAAATTTGGATGGAATTAGTTAGGGAATAACCAGTATCAATAAATTAAGCAATTAGTAAATAATTATTAAAATAAATAAATACATAAATTATTTTTTTCTTTCGCTAAAACCTCATTTCATACCTACCTTTTTTAAAAACCAACAATTTATTTTGTAAGGACTTACTTATTAGCCAAATAATAAATAATTATTAAAATAAATACACAAATCATTATGATTTTTTGTGTGCTAGAAACCCTACTTCCATCATATTTTTAAAAACCAAAAATTCATTTTCTAAGGACTTAACCAGCGGCTATACCTACCTACCTAAAAGACCAAACATAAACAACAAAATATGGCCCAAATCTAACCTACGCATATTTTTGATGCCTAATTGAAATGTTTTGGCGGCATTATCAAAGTGTTTGGTAACAAATAAAGTCATTTATTCCTGTTTTCAGTGACATTTTGAATTCGATACGGAGATAAACGTTATTTTTGTATGTTAGGACGGCCGAAGACCTTCATCATGGGGCACCGGTTTCTAGTCTGAATGAACTTTTGTTGTTCCACTTGAATATAATACTTTTCTTTTGAAATGTGCTATACGCATAATTTGTATAATTTGACGGAAATATCTTTTTAATCTTCTTTTCTTGGGTGAACTTTTGATTGGGAATTTTTGAAGTCATATTAAAAAAACAGAGATAAGTTATTATACTAACATTAGGTATATATACTAAAGGTTTTTTTCTAACCACATAATTGTTAGGTATAATTGTCTACATAAAATACTAATTCAATAATAAACCGATTTAATTCTTATATACAAAACGGTGAAAGTTTTAGAACCATCACCTCAAATTTAAGAAAAGATTTATTAAATAAAACTCCAGGAAGCCTGTCAAGAATGAGAATGTTGTTTGAAATCTAATTTTACTTTAACTTTTAATGTTATTTTTTGTTTTTAACAATCTAAAAATATATTATTTGGCTTTTCTCCAAAATAAAGATATATTATAAATATTTCAAGAAAGTTGAACTTTTTGTGAATTATAAATAGATATTCTGCTCTTGCAATAATATAATAAAAATTAGGATTTCTTTAAAAGAATTAGTAATGAATTATTGAATATATAAAAAAATATGTATTTTGATTTAGGTTATATAAAAAAATAAAAAATAAAAAGTAAAAAAACTTGTTACAGAAAAGGTTGCAACCCCTAAACATAGGTTCAAAGGCTTCCGATCGAAATTATTTTATAATAATCTAATCATAATATAAGTTTTTAACGACGCTGCCAGACGTGAACTGATCCCTTGGACTTGCCTCAAAAATGTGCAAATATCTGATTAATTTTAGAAAGTAGGCATAAGACATACATGTCTGTGCCTTTAAAATTTCAGGTTTTTTCTCGATTTCCCCAACATTCCACCATCAGATCCTAACTTGGTTTTAATAGGACCACCTCGGTAGTGCACTCTTTCAAATAAAACAAGATGTTTTTTTTTAATCCGTTTACAAATGACGGAGTATTTAGAATATTCAATAAAAAAAGTATATACACAAACAGTTAAACCTTCTCTCCCCTCCTTTTTTTTAAGTCGGTAAAAAGGTAATTCTTTTACCAGAATAACTATACCACGTTTTATTCTTTTTCGCCTTTTACTGCGACTACTATAAGGCTTTTAATACTAAAATAAAGTCTCATGACCATTTTAATGTTCTTACCAATTTTCAATGGTAATAGTTTTTAATATTATTTAGTATTTCTGTAAATAATTCAGTAATTCTAAAATCTGACACACTGCAAAAGCAGCGCCTTGAAATAACCAGGAAATTTATTCTAGATTTAAAGGAGGTCTATCAAAGAAAGCCGCCGCTTTATGTGTGATTAAACATAAAACATAAACAAACACTATAATATGTTTCAAGTAGATTCGTTTACATGTAGTTGTTTGTCAGACAACCGGGCTTGCTCTCAAACGATGCCGCGGTGTTATATGATAAAAGTTTCAGGCACTAAAATAAATACTGATGATCATATTTGATTGAAATATAAATAAACATAAGTGTAAAACGTTATTAATCTTAACGCTGCGGTAAAATTGGGTGAAAAGTATGATATAAGATTTTTCTTTGATGCGGTTCTAAATAATTATAGTTGTTGTGAATTTTGATTTGCTAATAACTATTAATACCTCACGGTTTGACTAACCAGAACTAACCAACGATTTTATATTGAAATAAATGTGAAAAATATGTAATTTGCCATTTTGTCGCGGCGGCCATCTTAAATTTTAACAGTGAGCTCCATTCCACCAACCAAACCCTTTCATTTAATACCCATATTAAAGTAGTTGTGGAAAAAAATTGAATGAGCTATATTGTGACGGCGGTCATTTTGAATTTATAGTGAGTTCTATTCTACGAATCAAGCCCTTTTATTTGATACCCATATTGAAATAGTTGTGGAAAAAAATATGTAATCCGTCATTTTATGACGGTGGCCATCTTGGATTTTAACTTTTTTATAGTGAGCTTTATTATACCAATCAAGCCTTTTTATCTGATACTTATTTAATGGTTGTAATGAAGTAATATATAGGTAATCGGCCATTTTGTATCGGCGGCCATATTGGATTTACAATCATAAAGAATATATTACATTGTATTGTCATTAAAATTGAAAGTGTGTACTAAAGTTCAGATGTTCAGGCATTAAAATAAATATTGATGATTATATTTGATTGAAATATAAACAACAGTAGTGTAAAACGTTATTAATCTTAACGCTGAGGTAAAATTGGTTAAAAATTACGATATAAGATTTTTTTAATGCGGTTCCAAAAAATTGTAGTTGTTGTGAGTTTTAATTTGCTATAACTGTTGGTACCTTGGAGTTTAACTAACCAGAACTAACCAATGATTTTATATTGAAGTAGTTGTGGAAAATATGCAGTGGCGTAGCTAGGTTAGTAGAGGCCCTGGGGCAAAAACTAAAGTACGGCCTTAAGTACGATGGCAGCCAAAATTAGAAGGACCTCACAAATACATAGACAATTCTTATAACGAGGTCCAACAAGAGTGACAACTAAAAATCAATTGTTCTGCGCCTCTTTCAACATTTTAAACTACATTCACAAATTACTCTTGTTATTCGTCACATTTTTATACTTTTCACTACTCTAATTTATAATAATACAAAGTCACAGCCCGGGCGCACCCCCTTAACTCCAAGGGGCCTCCTGAGCTTGGGGCTTCGGGATACTGCTCCGCCTAGCCTCATAGTAGCTACGCCACTGAAAATATGTAATTCGCCATATTGTGGCGGCGGCCATCTAAATTTTAATAGTAAGCTCTCTTCTACCAACCAAGCCCATTAATTTGATACCCATATTGAGGTAGTTGTTAAAAAAAATATTCCGCCATTTTATGGGGGTGGCTATCTTGGATTTAAATTTTTTAAAAAAGAGCTCTATTCTACCAATTAAACCCTTTCATTTAATACCTCTATTAAAGTTCTAGTGAAGTTATATTGTACTGTCATCAAGGTTTAAAGTATGTACCAAATTTTAGAGGTCGCGGCGTTATGATAAAAGTTTCAGGCATTAAAATAAATACTGATGATCATATTTGATTGAAATGGGTATACTTATGTAAATAAACATAGGTGTAAAACGTTATTAATCTTAACGCTGCGGTAAAATTTGGTAAAAAGTATCATATAAGATTTTTCTTTGATGCCGTTCTAAATATTTATATTTATTGTGAGATTTGATTTGCTATTAACTGTTGGGACATCAGGGCTTATCTGGTTTTGGCTGGATGTAAGGGGTGACAGCTACGTTTTTGCTGGTAACTAGAGACCGGATTATATAAATTTGCGTATTTAAGCCAGTTTCATCGCTAATAGTATATTTTCTTTAAAAAATAGTTATGATCTATATTATCGATACATCTTGAATATTTTTTGATCATCCCTCGCGCCTACCGCAGTACTCTTTCTATATACCTATACTACTCGATAGTAAAATATAAGAAAAATTATAAAACCTCCAACAAACAGAACTTTTGCCAGGAGCTATAATCGCCAATATATGGCACCCAAGTTCAAATTTAGCCACTCACCTAAGAGGATGTGGAGCGATAGTTTTCCGGATGTGAAGGGATAGTTTTTCACCTGTAAAAATATTTTAAATAATCGAAATAAAAATTATATTACTAAACATTTGACAAAATACTTAATTGTTTTCATTTTAAAAAACCTATTATCATATATCGGATAATTTTAAAAATTATGGTAAGAACCCCATCTATTTACGGCCCAAAATGTAAAAAAGGTTTAAAAATCAGTTACCGAATTGGTAACGAAATGTTCATCAATGGTCACTAAGTGTGACGAATTGGTCCTCCATTCACCAACCAAAATGGATACAATTGGTAACAAAATAGTCAACATCGGTTAGTATAATTAATAAATTGGTCAGCAAAATTAAAGGAGTTTTGTATTAAATGAAACCATTTAAGGGCCAGAAAATTTTGTGAGCGGTCCAAAATTAAATTTTTATTAATTTCAAAAAACAAACTCTTAAGGCTACTATTAATTAGAGAATTGATCATATAGGCATAAGTATTTAATATTAAATCAAAGATACTAGAATAAATACAGGGAGCTTAAAATTTTAAGATCTCTAATGGCTACATAAATACAGCGTGTCTACTTAAGTTCGCGCCATAAGCAAAACTTTTTATTATTAATTTTCCAAAAAAAGGTATTCTTTATATAAAGCTCTGCATGGTCCAAAACCAAATATGCAATCATCGGAAATTAATTTTTTATAGTGATATACGAGGTATCTGAAAAAATATGAATTTTGCTTAAAAGAAAAGTACCCTTATTTTTCATTATATCTAATCGTGATATACGAGGTATCTCAAAAATATGAATTTTGCTTAAAAGAAAAGTACCCTTATTTTTAATTATATCTAATTTGTTAAAATGTTAAGGAATACAAATACCTTTTAAATATGCAAACTGGTTAATTGACAAGAAACAAACTATTTTATCATTTTTTCCGATAATGAGCGTTCCTGTAACTTTTTGCTGTTTTAACAATTCTTAAGCTTTTCCACATTTCGAAATAAGTATGCACCGATGTACAAACTTAAAATTTTACCCTTAACGCATAAAAAATTATTATTTTTTTAATAAACAATTTTGCATATTTTAATGTTATTTTTAATCCTAAACATTTTTTTCTTTTAAAAAATTTTTGATATTATGAACTCCTCGTGAGCAAAATTCATATTTTTTACATACCTCGTATACCACTGCAAAAAAATAATATCTGATGATTGAATTTTAGGTTTTGACCATGCAGAATATTTTGTAATAAATGACTTTTCTTCGTGAAATTAATAATAAAAAAGTTTTCCATAGGGTGCGAACATAAATAGACATGATGTAACAATTCGTCACGAATTGGTCACGATTGGTCATTAGGCCACAGTAATTGGTCAGCAGTAAAATAGAATTAAGGAAAAAAATATAAAATTTATTAATTGCTTAATAAGAATATTAAGCACCTTATTATTGAAGTTGGAAACTCATTCGAGGCGATATCAATTTGTCACAAATTGGCCATGATTGGTCATTGACCAACCATGACCAGTTATAATAATTGGTCAGTTGTAAAATGGACTCTGAAAAGTTGTTTAAAAATGATCTTTTGTTACGTAAAAATAGGTAGCACCCCAATAACAACATTAAGTGCTATATAAATTTGGAACAAATTGGTCAAGAATTGGTTACGATTGGTCAGTCGGTCACAGTGATTGGCCTTAAAATTTTAAACTTTTCATATTTTATTTAAGTATCTTTAACCAAATTTTAAATACCTTTGACCAATTCTCTTATTGTTACCAGCTTTAAAAATTTGTTTTTGAAGAATAAAACTTTTTAAATTTAGGACCGCTCAAAAATTTTTCTCGTCCTTGGATGTTTTCATTTAATAGAGAACGCATTTAATCTTGCTGACCAATTAATTAATCATACTGACCAATGTTGACCATTTTATGACCAATTGCATCCTTTTTTATTGAGCATCTATGATACATTTGAGGCGTTAAATTTTTTCGATGACCTTGATATTTTTAACACACTGTAAAAGTTGGTGTATAGATGACCCATTCGTGACACTTAGTGACTATTTAAAACCATTAGCAGACCAATTCCGAGCTATTTTTTATAACTCAAATTTCACATATTTTGGGCCGCTACATATATGGATATAAATGCTGATTTTGAAAATAAAAATTTAAACTTAGTTTCTCTTTTTTATCCCTAAAACTCATAATTTATTTTTATATATTTTGCCAGTTTATATTTCATGCATTTTTAATGCCTATTCTAATGCATATATAAAACTTTTATGTTGCATATAATTCGGTCCCTACTGATACCCTTTCAACATTTTCTTATTTGATCGAATATAACTTTGTAAATATTAGTCGTAGAGAAACAACGTAAAAAAATCGACAATATGGAATTGGTAAAAATGTCACATTTAAGCTTTAATAAACAAGGAACAAGAAATTATCAGTGAAAGAAATAAAAATATAAGTGTAGTTAAATTTTAAAATTTTAAATTTATTAAATTTGGATTGTTTGATATGTATATTGCAATAAAAATAAATTAGTCCCTGGGCCAGTAATAAAACTGACTTCATGATAAAAACACTTTTTAAACCTTTTTAGAGGAGTTCCTTTCGACGAGTCTACCACGAATATTCATACCGACATATATATGGAAGCGGGGCGTTAACCCACCCTGTCAATGTCAAATGTTTCGGGTGTCGGACCGGGCACGCGTGTCAATTTTTTTGTCGGACAATTTTACCACAATGTTTTACCTGCAATTTTTAAACATTGTGCCAAAAATCCTAAGTGTTACAGACACGAAACCATGAGGCCTCATTGACATGTTTTGGATATCGGATTGGGCGGGTTTCGTAACTGTAATCATTACGATTTTGACACAATGTTAAAAAAATTGCATGCAAAATTCTTGGTCAACTTGCCTGACAAAAAAAGTAGTGAGGCGTTTTCCCAGTCCAACAGAAGCTAGAGCAGCTTTTTAAGTTGCAGTTCTCCTTTAAGCCAGAGAAAATGTTTTCCTTCTTAGATTTTAATATACACGCTGTATATTACTTTGGGGTGGTGCTACGATTCTCAATTTGTTTATTTAAAAAGTAAGGTATGAAAAGGAAAACCACAACAAATATACTGGAAGAACTCAATTTTCTTGGTTGGTGTTACATGATATTAAAATTTTGGTTTGATCTATCGCTGAATAGGATGCAGATTTCTAATATTTTAGCCTCTGCTGGCACTTCTGGTTTATTCCGGAAGCTGCTTTCCACTTTTCAATTTTAAATGGTACACTTTGTATATATTTTTTTAAATGCAGGATTCTACTTTCTTACTACCTACCTTTACCAAAGAATACTAGTCCATATAGAACATCACAAGTGAAATTTCAGCGTACCCTGACATTTTAATAATATCTACTCCTGACCACCAGATAGCGAGAAAGTAGACCAATCGATCAATGAGAAACTCCCTGACATGGGCATCAAACCAGATCTTTTCAGATTGGTCCGGTGCCGACTTTCGCTATCGGGTGATCAGGG
This sequence comes from Listronotus bonariensis, assembly GCA_014170235.1. NCBI lineage: Eukaryota > Metazoa > Arthropoda > Insecta > Coleoptera > Curculionidae > Listronotus > Listronotus bonariensis. The sequence continues at coordinate 4,024 of JACEGR010002700.1, read as the reverse complement.
TGGAGGTACGAGAAGGTGTGCATATTCGAGAAAGATTTCGATATCTCGAATATTCGGTATTCCGAGCGATTTTAATATTCGAAAGATCTTTCGAAACATTTTGTATTTCATTGAGAAGATGTTTCAGAAAGCATCTTTCAAATCATTTCATATTTCAATGCAAAAGATCTTTCGAAACATTTTATATTTCATTGCCAATAAGCTTTTTATCCTGTCGAAATATCGATTGAAAGATTGTTTCTATTTGCTGCAACGAATTATTTCACGTCTTATTCCGAGTGTTTTTGAGTTTTGGCGCTATTTAACCATAAATATTACAGCTGATATTCTTTGTTTGTTTGATTACTAATGGTTTGGGGTATGTTTACGGGTTGTCTATATTAAACGCCTAGATATAAATATCATTCATCATTCATTCGGAATCGTTCGTATTTGTGTTCGGTGTTTACGAATATAAATTCATGACTGATCGTTCATGAAATATTTCACAACGAAATACGAATATTCGGAAGAAATATTCGAAACATTTCGAATATCTCGATATTCGAATATCATTCAGAAGATCATTTGAAAGGTTCCAACACTAGTAGGTACTAAAAATTTCAGGTTACGCTAAAATCTTGCTTGTGAGGTTCTATGGATTAGTATTCTTTGTCTTAATTATAAATATTTTATAATTATTCGTATTCAAGAACATGGCGTTCAAAAATGTCATATTAATCGAAATTCGTTTCATAATTTTTTCAAAAGTCAATTTCTGGGGCATTTTTCAGTAAAACTTGAAATTTTTATTTTTACGGTGAAAGAAAGGTACGTTTATTAAATGATTTTGAAAAACCACAAATTTTGGTATTTGTTAAAAATTATTGATTTTTGGTCCAACCCCCGCCGACCCAGAAAAAATTGATTAAATTTTGATTTAACCCAACCGGTTAACCATTTCATTTTTTTCGGGAATATGGTGAGAAGCTTAAATAGTAATCACTGCATTGATAAATTGATAAATAAATCTTACACAATAAAAATATCTTTGCCCCAAAAGGAATTAAATATTTAAATGTCGAAAATTTTTAATCACGATAACTGGCGTAAATAAATTCTCTGTAAACTACCCTGATTCCTCACCCCTATTGTACATACATAGGTAAACATCAGACGTATAACACCTAAACTCGACGCAAAAAACAGCGTAACCCCAAAAGGGGTTAGTGAAAAGAATAAAAACTTGATAATTCAAAACCATCGTACCCGCCATTACGGTAGGCCGTCTAGTGACAATACATTTGATATGTATCTTTGTGTAACGTTTAAAATATTCATAAAAATTTAATGGATGTTAGAAATGGTGGATAAATATTTGTGAAATAGGTCTTATTACAGCTTAACTTAGATCATGTTTTATAGTTAACGTTTTTTTTTTTTTATTATATGACGTCTACTTTATTTTTTTTATCTTTGAACAAAGCACGAAGACTAAAAGCCTAAATACTAACGTACCGTGGATGTCTTAAGCGAGGTAAGAGGGAGTTTGTTGACACGGGACTTAAATACTTAAAGATTTGGGGGAAAAAGAAAGACCTCCGCGGGCAGCAGGTTCCACATTCTAGAAACTCTAGGGATAAAAGGACGAACAAAGTGGGAAGTTCGGGGCCTGTCCAGTTGAACCGTATAGAGATGCATACGCGCGGCACCACGAGTTTCTCTGGTGGGAACCGTGAGTGGAGAAACTATACTGAACAATTCTTCAGAGCAGAAGCCATGGAAGTACCTATAAAAAAGCGATAAATCCCTCACAGCCCGACGATGGGCAAGAAAGGCAAGCCTTTCTGTAAGTGAAGGATCATTAATGAGACGAATAGCTCTTCTTTGAATGGAATCAAGAATGCTTAGGGTTGTGGGGAAGCAGTGCCCCAGATATGAGAACAATATTCCAAGGGTGGTCGGATTTGGGACACATACAAAGTGTATAAATTAGAAAAGGAAAAATATTTTTTGGCTCGAAAGAGGAATCCAAGCTTTTTGAAGCCGCCGTGGCTATAGATACAATGTGTTTATGCCAGTTAAGGTTACTTTCAAATGTAACGCCCACAAGATTGAGGATGTCTTTGCTCTGTAAAACTTGGCCGCTCATAAGTAGAGGATGATTATTTGATGACTCTTTTCGCGACAAGCAGCATGATTGTGTTTTGGATGCATTAAAATGGACGAGATTATTGGCGCTCCAATCCAATATTAAATTAAGATCCTGCGAAGATATCTGCATCGCTCTGCGTTTGATTTCCAAATCAGATTTAGTGATGGGTTTAGGAACCTGAATTTATAACAGAGCTTGAATTAAATCACCACTTGTTAATTTTTTTTATTAGTGACTTATTTAATACTTCTAGATACAGGTACCATCATATCATATAGTTCTAGATATGTTTTAAAGGTGTAATTTTTTTAAATATTATGTAATACAGTAAGTTTTTCACATATTATGATAAAAACTTGAGAATTTTCAAAATAAAATTTTTGGTTTTATTTTAAGTACTAAATTTCTCAAAAAATTCAACAAAAAAATAGGTTATACAGTCCAAGGAAATAAGTTATCAAAAAATGCTTGTTTATTACCACAAAAATAACCGTTTATATATCAAAAGGGTTAAATTTTGATATATCTACTTGTTCAAGCTTTTTAAATAAGTAGCTACAAAAATATTTACTAGCTTTGTCATTTCTAACCTTTCTTTTTGTCATAAAGCAATTTCAGTTAACGTTTTTATTTAAAGAAAGTGTGTTTTACTGAATTGTAAATAATAATTTTTATAACAATATTTTTGAAAAGGCAAACCATAACCAATGGGAGAAAAATTATTTTTTACTTTTTATTTGGTAACTTTTTTTAAATTTTTTATAGGAATATTTTCGCGATTTCAAATTATACTCTTTATCTTATGGCAATTTTTATTTCTTACTTTAAGAATTTCCAATAAAAAATAAGTTTTATGAAGAATAACTTTTTTTTCGAATAAAATAAAAATTTTAGAGGCATAATTAAGTCCATCCGTAGCCACACTGTATAGTATTCTACTAGCATACACATAGGCTGTTCACTTTTCCGCATAACAGCTATTAATCCATACTTGTTAAATATTATACGATATACCTTTTTATATTTTACCCCTATTGTCAATTTAGTAGCAGTTAAAAACACGTAAGTACTGCATACCTACTAGAAAAAATAGTTTATGGGATTTATATCTACATAAATAAAATATTACAATTTGTTTGTATATGACTTACACTATTTTTAATTTATTATTTAATAGTAGATATTTTTTTATATTTATACTTTCAGCACTTTATATTAAAAAATACTTGCTCAGTATACATTTTTTATTAAGGTGTTTTTCTCAATTTAAATTGACCAAAGTATACCTCATAGATATATAGATATAGAAAGAATTTTGTAATCTTTTTCGGCAGTACCACATCTTACTGGAAGTAAATTATGGGTAGATAGCGATCATTCCACTGTATAAATAAAAAATCATATGTTGAAGTGCATTTGCGACAGCCAGTACCTACTTTTAAAAATCGTTGAATAAATAATAAATCTCCAAGTTAAAGTTTAAAAATTACGCTTACAATCAGACGTACCCACGTCACGTAATGGCCTGGAACAGGGCATTACGTGGTACAGATATGGTGCTCCGCACCGGGCCGACCCTCTGTTGGGGCGCCAAATTGCCGACTGTGTTTCCAGTGATATAAATAATTGCAATTTATTTTTAACCTACTTCGTTGATAAGAATTAGAAATATTATATAAATAAAATTGGTGCTGCTTTCTGCGACTATCTTTATTTTAAGGGTAAATATACCTACATCGACGATCATGGAACAAAAAAGTCTCTCCAATCTGGCAGCCTTATATAATTAGTAAAACCTATTTATGTCCATTTATTGTAATGATATATTATTATTACTTACAAGGATTTGCTACGTTAAAGTGTAGTATAGGTATCTTTGGGTAAATTAGA